>NXFV01001221.1:0-13300 GCA_002803225.1 Gamarada debralockiae | reverse complement strand
AAAAAAAAAAAAAAAAAAAAAAAAAAAAAAAAAAAAAAAAAAAAAAGGGAATAACGAGTCTCTCGAAGCCCATCTTTTCCATATCACGCTTGATCAACTCTTTCTAGTTCCTCCTCTCAACCCCTCTTCGCCTCCTTCGAACTAAGACATCAACCCGGAAAATGCCTTTCCATATTTTTCGGAGTTCTCTCTAAAACAAACAGAGCTGAGAATTCCCTCCTCTTCTTTGTACGCGACATCAAAGAATAGGCAGACACTAGGAATCAGTGGTGAACGAAGAGACTTGAGAACGACGCTGTTTTGCCTTCCAAGACGCCAACATGCTTGAATATAATCTCTTCAATAGGAGACTTGGGAGAAGAAGACAGTCGCGCAGTGGGTCCCTTCACTGGAAGGAAGACGCTTTGAGTGGTAGTGAAAACCGTGGTCAACGGAAGAGCAACGAGTTTCGATCGAGTCTCTTGACTGAAGACTCGAACTTAAGAGTAAAATTAAAAGTCGTGGAACGAAGCCTTTCTATTTCCAGAGATGGATTCCAAAAGTAAACCCGGTGATGTGTATTTACCTTCCATCGTGACCGAGCATGCAACAAGACCCCTTCACCTTTCTCTTTCTCTTCATTCCACCATGAGCTGCCGTGTCAACAGTACTCATCCACACTCTCTCGCAAAAACCCCCCCAAACAGAGCCCTAATCCGTTCACGCATCTCCAAATCCTGCAGGAATAGGCGTCATCCACTTATATCCGTTACTGGAGAACCGTGCCTCAGCCTCGCATCAAGCGAAACGGGAAAACAAATACCAAATGGTCTCAAGAAGTAAGAAAGAAATAAAATGACACATCACAACCTGTTTCACGAACGAAGCAATCAGAAACCCCCTAACTCAAAGAACGGCAGGTGGTGAGGAACTTTAAGGCGGTAGACTGACGCTAGTGATGTACAACTTGGAAGAAACAGGTTGGTGAGACTGGACGGAGCTATATTTCTTTTTGCGCGACGGGCCATCCCATCCCAAAGGGCCATTTTCCCGACCTCCCGATTCCGTTTCGTTTCTTGGCGGAGAAATCAGGTTATTAGAAGGGTGTATACAGATATGCAGATCCGCCTTGGGCATCCCAATCCGATGCCTTGCATCGAACAGAGTTTATCAAACGAACGATCGATCATATGACCAAAATACTTACCGAGTACTGTGGTGCAACATTGAAATGTGGTATTCTGTGGTTGAGGCCGCCTCGTGTTTGTTCCGCAGTGCAGTAGCATATCTGCACGATGCAGTGTGCCGCTTTCTTCTATAATAGGGCGCTGATATTGAAATATACTTCCCTCCTGCGTCCGCACTTGCAGGGCAGGAATTCAAATCATGAAGTGTAAGTAAGGGTGGTGGGGTACAACGGGTGTGACACTCTGACGACGATTACGTTCCTGGACTTGGAGTGCAGAAATGAAACACTGCCAAAATCTTACGAGCATACACAGGTGAAGCCGGCTCATGTCGTTCGACGACGGCAACTAGGGCCAGCCTTATGCCCAGACACTTGTGTAAGCATTACATGCTGAGTGAGCGTTCGTCACTCCAACGGCAAAAAGTTTTCCATTTTTGGACACACTTTGAGTTTACTCGGAGTCAGACAACCGATCGAGATTCTTTCTCCTGACTAAAATGACTGTACTCCTCGTCTCCAAAAAAAAAATTCTCAAGCCTCGTAAGAATTGTTTTTGGCTCCGAATCTCGCTCTCAATCGGTTTTACTCGGTGAGATTTGATGAGGGCGAGAGAAGGCAGAAATGATACGACGTGCAATCAATACCTGGACCCTGTGATAGTGTTGGCGGGGTCATCGCGAAACCCTTCCATCTGTCGGAGCGATAATGCGGTTGCGCAATGTAGAAAGTAACGGCGATTTCCGCCCTCTCACCGAAACTCAATTCTGTGCATTTGCATTTCCTATTCTGTTTGTCAGCATGATCGTGCTTGTAACGTACTCATATAGTCAATATCCAATGCGTCTTTAGTCAATCTTGCTCCTCGAAGTCGCGTACAGCAATATTGAAATGCAAATGCCGTACTCGGTCGGTGAAGAATATCCTAAGCGGTGAGCGCCCTCCAAATCCGCGATGGAATGACCCCGCCCTAAAATAATCCCTATCGCTCGGTGTCACAAGGCGTCATCATTTCTTCACCGTATGTTGGTATTGCGATCGCCTCTGTGAAGTCTCATCACAAACATGACCTGTAAGCTGATGTCCCTTGTTCAGGTTGAAGTGATAATCTCTTGCAAGCAATTTGCCAATTTTTCGAGGGTGATTCTTGTCAGAAACCGAGCTCTTTGAGTTTGGTGAGATGTGGTGGTGACGGTGCGTCTCCAAGGCTTGTGACACAGAACACATGCATCTTCCTTAGCGAGGGATGGCGATATTCGCTGCTCGGCCCGCTGCAGGACGTTTGTGCTCCTCGACCACCATGCTCCCTGCTGGCGCGCACAATCGCTGCATGCCACCCCTTGCCTCATTCACACCCTCTTTGCCCCGCCCTCAGTACTTCTTATCCCCCAGGGCTTCACCTTGGCCTTGCGCAACCCTCCAGAACTCACAGCCAAACGCTGGCTGGTCTTCTCGGTTACCCCAACCAATGAAATCGTTCATATTGTGCGCAAGTTCACAGGGAGCTGAGTGATCAGAATAGCAGGGTTCATACAAGGATATGCCTGTCATCAGTGTCCAGCTGAATGGGCACTGGATCGAGCTAGTCGTTCCGTTGGATGCCGCTCTTTGAACTCGCACGCAAAATTGTCTCGCTTCGATTTGGCTGGGCTTTGGGGGCGATGCAGTAAAGGCAGAGGAGTGGAAATAGTGGAACTGATGCGTGAGCCATGCCGAGGTGCATGACATGAGCCAGGGTGTGCATAGATGGGCCGGTGGGATCGGAACGGGGTTCGGGCGGGAATGCAAAAGAAGCACGTACAGCAGGAACATGAACTAGAGCGGCTACGCGCATGAAGAATTGATCTTGTGACCGCTGAATAGGGGATAGCAGGACAGTTGTCGCTGGGCGGTGTCTGAGATAGCCAGTGAGAGTTGATTCGATAGACGAGAGTCGGTGTGGGGCGGCATGGACGCGCTGGTCGAGCTGGAGATGTGGGATGTATGGGATGCAAGATGTGCTGTCCTCCTCGATATAATACTGCTTTGGCGCTGTTGGAAAAGAATGAGTTCTTATTCGTCCTCGGACCTTTTGCTCAATCGCTCGCAGTCCGTGGGAATAGCCTTGCTCCACTTTGGTTCCAGTCAGCTTTTACGAGCCCCCGAAACTCCCCCACATCCGGGGCTTTGAACCCGAGAGCTTCAATATCTGCGATAGTAAAAGTACATATTGCTGTATCTTTCCTAAAGGATATTTTTGAAGCTCAGTTGGATGTTGCTGTGCGGTGTAGATGCGTGTTGCACTGTACTCGGCGTCAAGGTTGTTGCTTCGGCTCCCTGGTGCCTTGCTGTGCTGGGAAGGATTTGGAATGGGCTGTTTATTCTCAATTGAGTGATGGTTGGTTGATGAGTTGTCAGTTCTTCTTTTGGCCTTTTGCTCATGCAACTGCAGACTCGGCTGCTTAAGGTTCTTTCCCCGGTTGTCCTTTGTCGAGGACGAGACTTCGAAATCGTGGTTTGACCGGGTGGATATCTATCAATCTGTCTGACCTCATAGTTCAAAAATCTCCTGCCATGTCTTTGCTGCTGTTTTGATGAGCCTTCCAACATTCCATTCCCGAATGCGTCGTCTCAGAATTCTGCTTGGGGGCTGAAATCCAGGGTCCTGAGACTCCCACGTGCATCGTCGGTCCGGCGCGTGCACTGGAATTATTCCATCTCATATCCTTCTTTGAGACATGAAGATCTGTTTGGGCAATGGAATGTCTCAAGAAGCCTCAAGGGACGTAGGTGGTGGAGGAAATGTATCGAGTCGTTGGTTACTTAAGTTTCAGCCCAGATCGTATCTTCCATTCCTCGCGGCTAATTCGAGATGCGATGTTGGTGGGAAGTACCAAGTACGGTAGTGACCCGTGGAAGACCCATGAACCAGGATCGGGATGATCAAATCTCGGGTCGTGCCACCACCGTCCGCCCTATCCTCCATCTCGGGCCGCACTGGCACGCAAGTTGCATCGCTGCGCTATGTTGCATTTTAACCAGGCCGTCATCGTTGCAGTGCATGAGAGTGTGATATACCCCTCTCCTCCGAAATATCATGAACCTGTGATACAAAAAGCAAAAACGAACGAATGAACACACCCTTGTTTGTGAGAGGGAGCGAGGGAGGATGCTCCCTCCCGCATAGCCGTCCGCTTGACCGGCTTACTTCTTTTGTTCCCCAAGTCTAATCCTTTGAGTCCCCGAAACGCCAAATTCCATGAAAGAGTGCTTGAGTGATTCGACGACTCGGGGTGTTCTTGTCTTGGCCTGGTTTGCCGGCAACCATCGATGACGACCCCTCGCAAGGCATGCTTTGCTTAAATTTAGCAATTGATGTGGCCTGTCCTCCGCGAGGCCATGTTGATCCTGCCAACGGATAAAACAAGGCCGCCTTATGCAGCTTCAACACAACCGAAAAGGGTCATCGGAGCGGGAGGGAAGGAACGGAAATCCCGCCGTAGCTTAATATGCATCTCGCTCCATAGTTTGATGGGCTAAGTTCCTGCTACCCGAGGACCGTGAAGCTTTAAGCTTGGATGAGGCGTTGATGGCGTGATACCGGGAGGTACGAAGAGGTGAAGACGGTGACAGAAGTGAGGCTTACAACGCCGTTTTAAGATGACTTTGGAGAGCTGTCTTCGTAATTTTTGGATCCATCAAAGTCGACGCCTGTGGAGAGTAAGTGACCCGGAGTCTAGCTAGCAGAAGTAGTTATCAATCCATAATCTGACAGCAAACACATTTCCAATGCCACCGTCAACTCATGACGCATTTACAGCAGACTCACAAGTCTCGAATGTAATCACCCGCATGTTGAAACTCACCGCTAAGCCCCTTACATCACCAACATCCACCCATATCAAGTAGATACATGAGGTTTGGTGCTCGAAGCGCGTAGACCACTAGTAGCTAATAGCTCGTGCATATCGCGTCTGTGTCCCGCATTCGTCTTGGATCAGGCGGCGCGGCCCTTGATCCAAACGCATGGATTTGTATGGAAAAGGCATGAAGAAGCGCCTGCAATAAACATGCACTTCGATAAACGAGGCCGGTGGGTGTGGAGACGAATGATTTGGTACATCTCGTATAGTTGTATGCAGTTATCACTCTGCTTGGTTGATCTTCATGCCAGACAATGGAAGAATCATTGCCTGGCCCGGTCTTGTCGAATTGCTCTCTGCCCCCCTCTTTCCGTCATTTTGATGAATTGGGAAGTTGTTTCCCCCCTCTGCCCTACAATCTAAAAATGACATCAATCCCGCCATTTCTTCCCAATATATGATGCGTTCGAGCTGATGTCGAAACGCCGATGCTGGGATGATAAATTCTTACTCCTACCCCGTCCATAGACTTACCAATTTCCATTCGCCTCCTTCCCGAAATATGTGAGGAAGTCAACCATCCCGTCCGAAATCTCCTATTACGTCTTTAGATCCACCTTCATCTCATCACATCTCCTTTATTAAGTTGTACGGAGTGGCCGTGACCAACTAAACCAAGGTCTTCAAGTCTGTCTCTGGATTCCATCGAGTCGTACCTCAGGGTTCTATTGCCACCAGAAGAAGCTAAACAGAACCAATTCGTGTCGCAGCGGATGCCCCCAAGCGGATACTGCCTGGACCCTGTAACTCGGGAGCTGGAAAGACGCCTTGTCCCACTGTAATTGGCCCAAACCACGGGCTCGACCAGGGGTCCTTCAAGCCGTCAATAGCCAGGGTTGTTGACTTGGGTCGCGCCGGGATCGATTGCCAACAGATCAAGGAACACCGCCAAAAAGGTCTGTCCGCAGAACCCCGCCAGTTGTGCCCCCCCAACACCTGAACTCCAGTACGACTCGACAGCGCGTGTGGAATTCTACAGTACCACCTGGGAGTCGAATTCTACACTCCCATTGATCAGCTCCATTCCAACCGGCCTTACTGCACCAGGAAAATCATCAGGCAAAATAAGAAGAGTCACCGTCATCGCGCCCGCCCGAGGCTCCATTATCCATCGCCATCCACCCCACTATCTAAAAGGAGTGAGCCGTCCCGGAAAAGAAACTCAACCTTCTTTCTTTCTTTTGAGATTTTGATCTTGTAATTCATCCAGCCAGCGCAAGCAGACGAGGATTTCCTATATCACAGGAGTATTATTACAGCCAAGCGTCAAGCACTTTGAAGTAAGAAAACACCACATCGAACCGTTACATCACATCCCGACACCCATCCGTTCTTTTCTTTCAGCTGGCCCTCTTTGGTGTGTGCACGCGACGGCCAAAAACGAGCACAACCGCCAACAGAACATCCAACTTTGACAAGGCAAGGAAAATAAATAAGGGACCCAGGGAAAACGACCCGGACCCAAATAGAGGACCATATTACTACAACTTCGGATTGTTCGTTCTGTCTCTCTCTCGTAATACGTTACTCCATTTTTCTCCTCCCTTCCACACCGCACCTCGTACCAACATCCTCATCATCAATCAACTAGCATCATCATACCGAGGCTGACGCCGAGAGAAGGCGCAGGCGCAGTCACAGAAGGTTCCATTTTCCGTTGAAGGAAACGAAGCGAGCAAGGGAACACCTGGACGAGTCCGTGTGATATTTGAAGGACCCGAGTTTCGGACCCTTTCCACCCCTCCAGAAACACTGCTGCCCTACCGCTGGCTTGGGCCGCTCGACCAAATCGACAATTATTTTTTTCGACCCCCCAACAACCTTCTGTCCACCTTCATCATCTCTCGCACCCGCCTTCTTTCTCTTCCATCTTCCGTCATCGCCCCATTACCGCCTTTCCTCGACCAACAGCGGGCCACCACTTTCTCGAATAATCCTCCTCATCATCAATCCGTCGTCACATACAATCCGTTTGCGCTTCCCGTTGACCGCGACCATTTCTCCAATCACGAAAGCGTATCATACCGCATCCGCAGCGCATCACATCACCCGCATCTCGCCTCCAGTGGGTCGCAGAAAAGAGACCGCCATCCACATTTATCCATCATCGGTCCCAAAGATCTCGACAACAAGCCACGAAAATCCACTGGTTCCGGGCCTTCTCCTGTCGAGCCCGCAGAACCGCGCCCCCTTCCCTCTCAGAAATAATTGGTAGAAAACGAGAACAAGTGGTATCGGGAAAGACTCTTCAACACTATTCAGAGAATCTAGTCTTTGGTGTGATTTTCTGTTCCATGGTTGAGCTTTGCGCGCCTTTCTGAAGCAGGATTTCCTCCATTCACTTTGTGGTTGCGATCCGCAGAAGAGAAGAGACGGATTCATAGGTCTACCACATTTGGAAGGAAGGCACATACCGAGATAATTGCAGGGGTTTCTATCAAGGATTCTGGAGAATCTGGAAGACATTGGGACAAATCCTGAAAATCAGACATAATCAGATCTGGAGAATTCACTACTCTCTTTACCTGACTCGTTTTGAATTTATTCACTGTCGAGGAAAAGTACTGGACCCAAGGGAGCGTTCAAGAGCCTTTGATTCTGCCATCCCGTTATTCAATTGCCCCACTAGGAAATCTCTTACGAAGCCCAGAAGGACCAGAATAATACTTTGAGGAAACCAGGTTGAACCAGAACCAGGAATTGAATTTACCGTTCCATTGTCAATCAGCAGCACAGATCACCTTTCTTCACGGTACGTTTGCGTTTGCGCGGCTCCCAAGCAGCGTCAAGATTGGAGCTTGTCTTCTGTGGCTTAAAAGTTGTGTGGTGGTCAGACCTTCCGGATTATTCGGGGTAGAATGATGAATTTTCTAACATTTTTAAATAGTGAACTGTTCGCGGAAGACCATCTTTGATTCTACTGCACATCAGCAGTATTTTTCGGTGCGTAACTGCAACTATTTCTGAAGACCATCTGCAGCACACGAGTTGGCACAAACCGATCTTGCATCAGTACGATCAGCCCACCTAATTTCTGCAACCTTAACTGCGACCGCGGAGGGAAGCTCGGGCAGGCACGACACGGCCCTTGGAAAGGCAGCTAGAGTTTCCAGCGGACTCAGACGCTATAGCAAAATCCTACCAAGGACTGACCACTCAACTTCGAGAACCAAACACTCAGAAATACGCCAATTCTCCATCAGGTTCGTGCTACGTGAGGAACCGAACTTGCAACTGGACTGTTCCCCCACTACTACGAAAAGCGACCTCTCTTCGCCCGGTCGGTGTGCCAATCTTACATTGCCCATCATCCGTCACGATTCACGCACATTAGTACTAAAATTCGCCGCACGCACGTCAAGAAGTCTTCTCCTTAAATAATCCCAACTACCTGCCAGGACTGCTGCAAGATTCCCGGCTGATCTATAAACGATTCCGACGACAAAACCGCATCGAATTTGAGAAGATTTGACTTGCGGAACCTTCCTTCCTCATCGACCTCGAAAATTAGACTCTGGAGTCTATTTCAAGTCGGCAGGTGACGAGTCATTCGTTTCGCATTCACAGGCGACGAGTTGTTCCTTCCAAATCTCCACAAAGAGCTTCAGCGAAGCATTTACGGTCCCTTCCAGACTCGCCACGAAGTCCAGGAGACAGATATTCATTGTGAAGTCATCGAACCGCAAGTGAATTTGTCAGGTCGGTGAATTTTGAGTCTGCTGATAGTGCAACTGTATCGATATCGGCCCGTCGTTCACACTCCTGATCCTTTGCGCATCGCATAGGACATTACCATTTCACCCCGAATATCCATCCCAAACCTTCACCGTGGCGATCTATCATACAGAAATGTCGTATCACGATCAGGCTGGTGGTTATCCACCTCCGCGCGAGCAGGAATCTCAATACCCTCCACCACCTGGCGAGGAAGACGATCGCAGAGCATATCACCAACGCGCTCCTTCAAGTAGCAGTGTTACTCTTCCATCAATCTCTCCATATGAATACCAACAGCCACCAAATGGTTACCCTCCCGATCCACGATATCCTCCACAAGATCCATACAGACAACCACCACCAGGAGGTCCATATAGAGACGATAGGGCTCAGTACGAATATGCCAGAGGCGGTCCTCAGCAGATGAACTTCAGCCAATCTGCACCGCGACAAAGAACAGCTATTGCATGCAGATATTGTAGAAGACGCAAGGTACGCACAGACAAAATGTTTTCGCTTGCAAGAAACCCTGCTTGAAGATGCCAAGTCTGCGAAGACAGGGGCAGATTCGTGTTACATTACTGGTAGTTGGGACAAGGCTGACCTTTCTCTAGATTCGTTGCTCAGGCTTCGACCAAAATCCCGAAGGTCGCTGTTCGAACTGCCAACGTTTCCAACAAGAATGCATATTCACTCCCGTCTCCTCCCAAGCACAAGCATTCGTCCCCGCACATGCAGTCTACCCCGGTATGCGAAATATGGGTGTCGGTCCCGACGGTCGTCCTCGTCCTGTAATTTATCCACAAGGTCCACAACTTTACGGCGCACACGGTCAACCTTTGGGCCCTCTTCCGCCACAAGCCGCATCTCCATATAGCGACTACACACAGCCTTCTCCAACCGGCTCGTATAGCTCCTTCACCGACGACCGCCCCTCCGAATCGCGAAAACGCCCACAACAAGACCCCCATCCATCTATTCTCCCACCTCCCGTCCCAGGCCAGCCAGGCTACCCCCGCGCCGAAAATTCACGTCGCCCAGCAGCTGAAGACGATCTCCGCCTTCCACCCGTCACACCCACGTCTGGCCCACAAGCTACCTCAAATTACTCGCCAGGCTCCTCCACCTCTTCACACTCCAACCTTCAACCCCCGCAAGCTTCCTCCTCCGGCCTTCCCTCTCGCACACCGCCCCCAAGAAACAGTCCCGGCGAAGGCCGCTCAGATCCCATGAGCTTAGGCAACATCATGGAGCGTCGACCAGATACGGAAATCGATAGGAGTATGTTGGGTCGATTGGACCGGAAGGGTCAATAATTTAAAGCTTACTTCCCCCTCCTTTATGTCCCATCAGAACACCTTTTTGTATCCTCGACCACTCGTTCAACCATTTGCGGAGCCTCAACCAGCGATTGGGATGCACGATTTCAATTGGCATAGAATCGACCTTTTCCCGGTAGGCAAAATACTAGTTTTGCGGGACCCTTCTCCTTTCCGATTGGATCCTCCTGGGTTGGACATTCCTCAGCAGGCGTTTCATCAGAATCCTCAGCCAAAGAAGAAAAAGGACAAGGGGGAAGGAAACGCGAGAGCTGAATAATTTGCGTTGGATTGCTTTCTTTGTACATGTGCGCACGGGCTTGCCTTTGCATCGCTCACCTCATTCTAACAGACCAGCTGGTCTGGCGCTGGTTCACATGAGATGAGGCCTTGCATTGCAAAACCCCCCCCCCCTTTCATTTCCTTGTTCAATTTCTTTCATTCTGTGTCTCTAGTCTGGCTTTGCTTTTGCGGGTGGGAAGGAAGGGATGGGTCTTGCTTTGCTGCTCATCATGAGGGTATGGTATCCAAGGCAGGACTAATGGAAAGAAACAATGAAAGGCAAAGGGATGGAGTCAAAAGACCTAGATAGGAATATGCCTCACGGCTCACAACTGCGGAGTTTAGGGGAGTTAGTTACCTTTTGCTTGTTACTCTTTTTGCTAGGTTGATATTTTGGAGGGTGGCTTTTTACTTTTTCGCGCTTTTTTGATCGTACAACTGAGGTGGATTACTAGGCTTGTATCAACGAATGGGATGGATGGCTCTCTACAAACTTCCTGATGGATGGAGAGTGATCAGTGTGTACACGTGTGGCTAGCATCTAACATCTTTCGCGGAAATAAAGAGAGAAAGGAGTAGTAATACAAAGAGCTTTGATACAAGGCATATTTTTATGCCATCGAGTGATTTTATGAGTATGTTTGAGCGATCGAGGCTTGTTCGGGTTTGGGAAGGGGCTTTGAGAAAGTGGATCTCCTGCAAGTACTTTTAACAGGACCCTAGTGCAAAGCACTGCACTGACCCAAGCATCTCTATTGCTTTTTATGTAGAGTCGGAATCAGGTGTTGGTGCATGGATGCGCAACACTTGGTGTGGGGATACACCAGCCTGTGATGCCCCTCGACCCGACATCTTCGTCATCGACACACCTCCTAGCTATTCGGCATTCCGGGTCGAGCAGACGAGAGAAGAACCCGATCGGACCAGCAATCAACAGTTCCTTACGTTCTTGCTTCGCGTCGACTATGGGCGAAGAAATTTGTTTGAGTACGAACGATAGCTACTGTGGATGATCCGATTACGAATGCGCTGAGCGAAGGCAAAAGAGGGGGTCGAGGTTGGAAGGAGACGGTCCAGGGTGGAAGAGGAGGGGGTTGAAGGAGGAAATTGTCAACTGAGGTGCAAGGAATATTTCGGTGATGGATCGTGGAACTCGAGCTCACTCTCGAGGTGCGAAGTCAGTAGGTCAGGGGGTGCATATTTAAGCCAAAAGGCGAGAATCTCACGAAGCAATTATTGTGAGGATTGATATCACTAAGGGTGCGTCCTCATCCTCACAGACGACGGAACAGGTTGGAGAAGCAGTGCGGGCTGCGGTCCTGGAGAACATCTGGGAGTCAGCATATTCGTTGGGAAGGATTTTGGAGCCAATACTCCCGAGACTTGGTTCAAGAGCCACAACTCATGAAACAGTCTCGAATCGGAAAAGAATTACTCCCCAGTTAGCAGATGGACTGCAGAATGTGCTACCATCTACTAGCAGAGAAGTTGGAACTGATATTTTTGAGTTGAATGACTCGCCCAAAACGTTTTCATGGGGACAGCATCAACAAGCCTAGTACTTTGATATGCGCTAAACGTGGGAATAGCATGCCCGAGGGAGAAACTTGGGAGACTGGACTTTGCTAATCTTTCGCTATTCAGATGAAGAAGTGAAGAACCAATGATGTAGTATCTGGAGGAAGGCGAAGTATCTCTCAATCGCTCCCTCCTATCCACATCGTCTCATGTCACCAGTTCGGAAGTTTGGAAGAAGTCCCGTAGCTGGCGGCGGTTTCTGCCCCCGGCTTGACCCTAGCTTTGGCAGACACAGGGAAGGGGGACGGGGAGAGGGAGGAGGGAAAAACACGAAGATATTACAGCGGGAAAGTGCAGCTTAGAGAGCCTCCTGGTTACCAAAAGGACGAATTTCCCCAGGCTTAATAAGTATTCTGCTTGCGGTAGCTGACAGCTGGTTCTGACCCTTGGTTGACCCTGGCTTTGGCAGATAGAGGAAGGGAAATAAGAAGATATTACAGCTGGAAAGCGCAGCTCAGGAAGCCGACTAGCTGCCAGAAAGACGGAATTCTCCAGGCTTTACAAGCATCAACTGCATACTCACGGCAGGCCTCAACCCTAATACTACCCTTGGCCCTAATAGATATAGGAGGGCAGGAAATAGGAAGACAATGTTGCAGTTGGAAAGCTTCTGGCTCAGGAAGTCTGCTGGCTACTGGAAGGAAGGAATTCCCTAGCATTGGGGTGAAATTCTCACAGTGCCTGTATTTTCTCTATGTTTTCCACGTTTCCAAAAAGAAAATTAGATAAATAAGCTTATCTCTGTCGTCATAACTTGCTATAAACCGTCTCGTAAAACACCTTGCTTTCTCCCTCTACTGCATAGATCTATCCAGCGGAGTAGACTGTCCAAGGTCCATCCCGTCCATGTTCGGCTAACCAATACTTGAGCATTGCACCCCAGCTGCCCTGATTGCGGCAGCTGGGAGACGAATCTAGTCGGTAGTTATTTGGGTTAAGAGATATATTGGAGGTGTTTGAGCCGTGCTAGAAGAGTTTATTGGTTAGCGGGAGCTCTTGATAGGCAGTAAGACTAGCCTTCATCACACTCGGGGAGTTTGACGATAGAGCTGCACTAACCTGAGAGTTGATATGACCCTTAGGAGTAGTATTCGCACCAGTAGCTGGCTGACTGTCTTTCGGCATGTGGCAAGATTACGACCTGAAATGACTGGAAGTATGAATCAGTAGATTCAACACATAGAAGAGTACATACTGTTGGATGTGGAGGATTCTAGGGAGATAGCTTGCTAGGAGAGATATTGAATTGCAATCAATCTTCCAATATCTAGAGAAGAAACATAGAGCTCTCGAACAGCGCTTTTATATGGGACCATAATTCCCGCCAAATCCTCTTT
>NXFV01001218.1:0-53238 GCA_002803225.1 Gamarada debralockiae | reverse complement strand
TTAAGTTTAAAGTGGGAGGGTAGTAACTAGCGGTGAGCTAAGCGAGGTGGCCGACAGGGGGGAGTGGCCGAGATGGGGGGCATCCGACTTACTTCCACACTGCCGACTTCTTCCTACATGAAAACCCATCCGATCCACACATCAACTCTCTCAGGGTCCGAGAAGCGGCCGCATTCAACGTGGCTGTGTCCTTGCTCGGCATTCCTGGAAAGCGTGTCGTTCTGCAAGGCGACAACTTCACCAATTCCGACAATCTGGTTTGGCGCGCCGGGGGTGAACACACGCAGACCCACCGTCATCCTCGGAAATGGTTATGATCGAGCAATAGAAGAGTCGTACCATAAAATGGGCAAAGCAACTTTGGATAGAGGCTACAATGTCATTATCTATGAGGGCCTTGGACGCCCTGCCCCACGTCGCGAGCAGAATATGGGTTTCATCCCCGACTGGGAGAAAGATGTTGCGCTAATTGTAGACTACCTGATCACGCTTCCAGGCGTCGATCCGGGTGCTATAGCCTTGGTCGGGTTCTCTTTCTGAGGTTCGACTCTGTCCTTCTTCTCTAATCAAGCATACGCTAACTCCGAGATTTTGTAGGGTATCTTGCGCCCAGAGCAGCAGACTTCGAGCATCGACTAGTTGCTACCCTTGCGATCGATGGCGTGTATGACTTCGGGAGTGTGTTCCTGACGCCACTTCCAACAAGTCTCACGACCTTGTTCAAATCAGGGAATGCGACCGCGTTTGACAAAGTGATGGAGGAAGTCATCAACAATACGACTACGCCAACCCAACTTAGATTTTTTGGTAAATTTCGAACTCCCAAAACTTTGCTCGGTTCTCTCTTTGATCTTGTTTTGAGCGAATGCTGAATCTGAAACTTTTACAGGCCAGGGGATATGGTCTTTCGATACTACGTCACCCTACAATTTCTTGAGTCAAACTTTGGCGTATACGCTGGCAGGAGTGATTGATCAAATCAATGGATCCCTATTTGTCACATCCGCCCAGGATGACCTCTTCTTTGAGGGCCAGCAGAAGATTTTGGTAGTGAAACTAGGTAGACATCACCAACTTTTGACTGCGGATGGAGCCGGCGAGCATTGCGCACTAAGAGCTCAGGTAGAGCAATATCGTCGCGCTAGATTGGCTTCAGGATGTTCTCGACGGGTAAATTTGAACGGAGATGACTACGACCGAGAGATAAGGCGTGCGTGCTGAACCATATTCATATCCAGTAGAACTTATAGAACTTTCCGGATTTCAGCTTTCATCAATAATGGAGAGTTTCACGGGTTAAATACTTTCACGTGACGCGCATGACGTCAGAGACTTTCATCCGCGAGCAGGGGAATTCGATGCAACTTTGACAATCCACGCTCTTCGGCATGGAAAAAAGTGGCCGAAATTGGCACGTCGCCCTCTCTTAAGACCCTTATTTTGGTAATAACAAAACTTCCACAAAACTTGATTAAATTTGCTATAACTTGATTTTAGAACTCTCAAGAAGCCAAACTATCGTCCTATTAATTTTTGGGAGATTTAATTAAGTTTTGTAGTTGTTCTTTAAGCCTAAAAGTAGGATGTAGTTTTGGTGGGCACAGACCAATATCGGCCACTTTTTCCCATGCCGAAGAGCCACGTACAGTAGAGTTCGAAATCGGCTTCAGTTCTGAACATTCAATGCCTTCGTACTTCTTAGCTTGCTAAGAGAAACTTTCAACACCAAAACTCGGGTCTAAGTTACTCCCGTCCGCTGTCACTTTTTTTTCTGTGTTTCTAAGAACGTGCGCATATTTTCCAATTGTTGGACCTTAACCAATCCAACTAGCTACAGGGAAAATCAGCGAATATTATCAGCTATGTACAGTAAAAGGCGAATTGAGTGTCGCTAGGTTTTTAGTTAATTATTTTTAGCGGGGCCCATTTCCTGACACTTGTGGCTGTGCACCCCTGCCGGGTTGTACCGCTGCTAATTGTTATCGCAGAGCAGGGCCAATTCTTACGCCTCACGCTCAAGTTTACAAGTACACAGTCTGATGACTTTGCTCTAGAAAAAAAAAAACCCCTTATACAGTCGCATGCAAAATCGGGTCCAATTTTCTGCGCACAGACTTTTTATGCCAAGCCATGTAGGCTTTTTATCCAGCTTTTCTAGTTGCAGTGTGCAGCGATTCTCAGCCGCACCTTGTGCGAAAGCCAGCTCGAAAGCTACGAATTTGCGGAACGCGAAGCACACTTTCCAGCTCTGCCTCCAACATCCTCCGCTAATTGATTCATAACGATGTATCACTAACGTCCACCATAACATCAACGAAGACAATCGATATTCCACCACCGCGGCCTCCGCTTCTGTGTCTTTAAAGTCTCGCGAAAATGCGACTTTTGCAACTGCAAGCGAACGGCGAAATCAGCCTAGCTAGAGACCTGATCGAACATGTCCCTCCGTACGCGATTCTGTCACACACTTGGGGAAGTGACGAGGAAGAAGTTACCTTCAGCGATCTGAAGGCAAGTGTTGGAGGGACAAAAGCAGGGTTTCAGAAGATTCGCTTCTGCGGAGAGCAGGCAGCTCGCGACGGCCTACACTATTTTTGGGTGGATACCTGTTGTATCGACAAGTCGAACAATACGGAGCTGGCGGAAGCTATCAACTCTATGTTTCGCTGGTATCAGAATGCAACTCGATGCTACGTATGGCTTGTGGTTGTCCCCGGAACACCGATAGCACCATGGGAAGAGGCATTTCGAAGGAGCAGGTGGTTCACCCGCGGGTGGACTCTTCAGGAGCTAATTGCACCTTCGTCAGTCGAATTTTTCTCTCCGGATGGGAGACTTGGTGATAAGAGGAGTTTAGAGCGTGAGATTCATCGAATAACGGATATTCCGGTCTCGGCTCTCCAAGGCAGCGCTTTATCAATGTTTACCATAACGGAACGTATGGCATGGGCGGAGAAACGGACCACTAGACGTGCGGAAGACAAGGCGTACTCATTACTAGGTATTTTTGGAATCTATATGCCGCTCATCTACGGTGAGGGTATAGAGAACGCATTTCGCCGACTTCAAGAGGAGGTCGACAAGGTTACCAGCTTTAATATAGGTATGTTCCTGGGAGGTGATTCTAGGCAAATTACTTGTAAAGTACCATGAGTCAATCCCCATCGAAGCTCTATTGCTCTACTTCGCTAATAAGTAATCGTTGCAGGCAATGCGAAACGACATCAGGGCCTGGTCAATGAGGATCTGGCGTCCTTAGTTTCCACTCAACAGAGAATCCAAACTCAAGTAGCAGGAATTGTCAACACTTTGAGGACTCAAGGTTTAGCAATCGACACGGATGACAGCGAAGATGTTACCGTGATAGTAGGTTCCGCTACGGAGGCTTCTCTCACCCTATCGTCCATCTCGCGATTCATGAGTGAGCTGTACAAGGCCTACTCGGTTCACCATACAATAGAAGCGTCTCGGTCATACAATGCACAATGGCTTCAGGACCAGTTCAAAAGAATCTGGGCGGATGTCCAAGAGAAGTCAACAACTGAACTCAGGAACAGCAAGAGAAGGAAACTATTGTCACGAAAGAGGAAATCGAATCCTAGTCTGAGTGCAGAAGCTACCAATGTTCCGGGAATCGCGCACCAGGAGTTGCAGAGGAACGTAGGGGGAAAGCTCACCTCTATCATTCGAAAACGAAAGCTACCCATGGAGAGCAGCTCATTTGAGGTCAGTCTGCCAATTGGACAGGTAAAGCTACACATCGTGTCAGGCCAGCATTCCGAGAAGCTACTCGGTTTGCGCCTCGTGTATACGCCAGCCCGAAACCTGCAATTGGATATTAAAGGAATCGTCATGGCATGTATGAAAGACCAGCGGCCACAGCCAATAGCTCGATGTCTTTCAACATTTCAAGTACATTCAGAAGACTCAGAAGTTGTGCAATCGATAGAAAGCGGTAATTTGGAAGCTGTTCATCAACTTTTATCAATGCGAAGGTTTCTTCCAAACGATCGAGACGAGGATGGTGATAGCCTTCTTATGGTAAGTGGCCTTTCTTAGTAAATGGTCAATTCTAAGAAGAATGAACAGGTCTCTCTCGTGAAGCGCCAATATGATGTCAGTAAATTACTGCTCGAAGAAGGCGCAAATCCTTTAGATTGTGATAGGTAGTGTGACCTTGAAGTTAGGGAAATACTAGCTGATAACCTTTGAAGCACTGGGAAATCGGCACTATGTTGCTTTTTTGACGAGATATTTGGTTTTGCGGGTATGGTTTCAGAGGACCCGTCCACCAACGTCGACACCGAAGCTACCAACTTCGCCCTTCGACTCTTTGTTCAATATTGTGGACCAGATACCGGAGTCGCACTCAAGCACTACACTGACCTCGGCCAAAGTGTCGGAGAGTCCTTCCTTCCAGCCATCCAGTACGCCATGAACATCTTCCCTGATTCAGGTGTACAGACATTCCTATTCCACCCCGTCCGCCGCCTTCTCACTAGTGAGTGCGACCTCGAGGAAGTTGACGGCTTCGGGAGGTCAGCGCTCCTGGCGTCCGTTGGAGGGGTGAAAAGGAGCCACCTTGCAGAAATGGTAGACTTACTCCTTCAATTCAGAGCAAATCCGCATGCGGTCGATAATGGAGACGCTGGCATATTACACTACATTCTTCGTACAACCAGCGCCTGCAACAGAGCTCATACTCGGCAAGTAATCTTCCAATCCATCAAAGACATAGTTGTAAAGCTTCTCTTGCGAGGCTGCAACCCAAATGCTGTAGATGAGAACGATCACACCCCATCTGATCTGGCGCTTTCTTCGAGCGCATGGCTTCTTTGGTGCGATGCATTGCAAGCAGCAGGATTGGCGCCCGATGGCGTACTCAGAGAAGACGACCGGATCCACAATGTAGTGCTGGACAACACTTTACTGGACCGAAAATATAGCGAATGGCTTGAATCTCTGCCGCCAAGGTGGCAGGTTCTTAGTGACGAACCATCTCAGCCCGAGCAGGGTCTCCCCGTCTGCTCTTACTGCCAATTCCCGGATGAGTGGACCCAAACACGAACACCGTTTGACCGGAACGGTACATATCTGGTCCAGATGGGTAACTCATTTACCCACGCTTCCTTCGTCAACCACACGGACGGAAGCTCGTGTGGAAATGGGAAGAAATGGAAGTCATGCCGCCGCAAATGTCATAGGAAGGATGGCGGCTTTGCGTATTGGTCTTGGAAGTCGCTCAGTATTAGAAAGCACGTCGCCTACCGGCTGTGGAAGGACCGGGTTCTCGCTAATCCCGCTCAGGCATATGCTTGGGCGACTGGTTCATTGAATGACAGTGTCGCCAGCTAGTCAACGACATCCTGTTGTTGTGCGATGCGATGGATCGTTGCTCTCGTCCAGCCTATTGATCGCAGAGTCCGACTGATCGATCTTCCGATATCCTTTTACGAAACCTACGATAGAGGAAGTCTGCCATCTCGCATCGATACAGGTAAGGCTGTTCGATTAATATATCACAGAGGGCTTTTTGCATGGGTGATATAATGCAGCTACGACGGCCGACGCGGGTTGTTCTTGGGGTGGGCATTTCGAACTGCTGTCTCTTTAGACGGATTCTCTGGACGGCGCGCACGCCGCACGAGGCTTCTGAGGCTATTAGCTTGGTCTCAAACCCTTCTTTTAGTAAAGTTTTGATCAAATATGCTGTGCAGCATCCAGTTGCGGCGCCATGATCGTGGCTGACACGAAAGCGCTGACTCTGGTGGGTTGGAAAAAGAGGAAGGAAGTTTGGACGAGGCGGGCACCTCCCCGCTACAAGTGTATCCGGCAAGCCACATTAGCCATAGGTCTACCCCGCGATCCTTAAAAAAGTAAACTAAAAAACCAGCGACACCCAATTCGCCTTCTACTGTAAGAGCAAACTACAGAATAGAGGCTTTATCATGACTTATATATGAGACATAGACTGAAGCGTAGATGCTTTAAAGTACCTTAGGCAACTATATTGAGTCCTTGATCTCCCACACCATTTGTCTCACCAGCTCCACCGCCACTGTCGGCTCGGTCTCCACAGTCTCCGCAGTTTCGGCAGCAATCCTCCGCTCTAGTCAAGGGTGGAAGACCTTCCTAATTAGGCTTAGCCTTACCCCTTTTCTCCCCGGGTCGTTGCCGCGGCTGTGTTATGACAAAGGACTCTTTTCATCATCGGTACCTTGGGATGTACATTATCTCTCCAATAGTTGGACACAAGTTGGGGGTTATGACTTTGATTCAGGAGCTCTTCCTTCCCAACCAAAACAAAAGGTTCCTCCATGAGAATCGATTTCGTCATGTAAGTGTAGATGAGAAGAATGATATTGCAAATAAGGGCAAGTATCAAAACGCCAGCAATCGCGTACGCGACTGGAGTCGCGACATAGAGTCGTGTCACTGAGGTAGAAAGTTCACCTGTGGCCGTCCGAGGGATTGCATTGTCCTGGAGAAGAATCTTCGCTGCCAAGCCGGCATATAGCGTCTGAAATAGATCTTCTGTGCAATTCTTGATCAGATTCGGCGTTATGGGGGAGGTTGCATTTTGTGCTTGCGCGTAGGAGTACACGGAAAATCCAAAGGCGTCGGCCTGAATGCTGTTTGATGCATCGAAGAACGTATATCTATAGAAAGTGTTCTCTAGCTGCTGGTAAATCTTCCACGGATGAAGGGAAGTGCTGGTATTTGGCGAGAACGAGATGAACTCAGGCAAGACGCTAGGTTGGAGAGAGACTGTGATTGAGCCTGATGTGTTCCAGTACCAAACGGCGCATGAAATGAGGCTGTAGTTGGCAAGTTTGATCGAGGATTCGTCGGAGTAGGTGCTTGCAATTATACCAATTCGACCGTATTCGGATCCCGCGCAGTTGCTCTGCCAGCCCTGTATGTAGGTCGGTGTAGTATTTGATACTGTTGTGAACTTCGACACTTCGCAGCCCCGATCATTAATGTTGTAATCCACTGTCCCACCGCCTAGTATTCCGGAGTCTCTATACGTCGCCGAGGATTCAGGAAATGTTTGGCAATCTAGTTGTGCTGAATATGCGTTGGTTTCTGCGGTTACATTTCCAGTTGATGTGCTCCCTCCGCCAACTTCAAACGCCTCAAAAGCGTACTTCAAGGTCATCCAAGAGGGCGGGGTGGCACCGTAGATTCGATTCGCTGTTGTAAGGTCGAGTGCTGGCTGCAAGCTGGTAACTGGTGTTAGAGCAGATTCGTTGAAACTTTTTGTGAAGTTGAGGCCCACAGATGAGCTTGACTGTGATGGGGCCGCGACAATCAAGTGTGCTGCTAAAGGTACTATGGCAATCGAAAGGACCAGGCTAAGTAGCATAGGGAGGCCCAGATGTATATCGCCTTTGCGGAGAGCCACTTTCCAGGCAAAAAAGGAAGGATACGACTTGTAATCCAGCTTGAAGTTGAGCGTCGAATCTCCAGGAGTTGGATTCTTCTGTAGACGTTTTAATTCAACGAAAGGCTGGCGATCGGATGCTCCAGAAACGATATTGTCCCACATGATCCGGTATATAGTCATAGTCAGTGATGGCAATGTGGTCCAGAGCAAGCCATATCTCCAGACATTGGAAATAGAGAAGTAAGAGGATGCTAATGAGGTGGAAACCTGAGGAATAGACACGATCCCATTTTCTGAAGCTGATTGTTTCTCAAGGTAGAGAATCGTTGCAATCAACCGGCTTCCACGACGGCCACGGAAATCAACCACCCCCAGTGAAGGCTTGAAGTTCGCCATTGTTTTCTTCCTACTGTTGCATTTGGAGTGGTAGCTGCATCTTTTGCCGGTGCTTGAACTTGGTCATTGTGGTGAGCTTTGTTGCCGGCGTTGGATTGGAGATCCTGAACTGAATTGGTGTCTGAAACCTTGCTATGAATCTGGTTGTCTGCCATAGGGGGTATAGTTCTTGACAATTATAAGGCATCCACCCTGCTAATTAAAAATCAGGTGTCAAATGCTCTAATCGAAGCTGGTAGAATGGGAAAGGTGGAAATATCTTCGATGATACCTGCAATGCGTTTATTTGAAGAGTTAGACATAGATGATATTAATAGAACTTATCGCCACTATTGTGGCGGGATATGCGGAAGTATCCGTCAGCCTCCTTGATACTATGAAATCGGGGGCGTTGTCTTTGCTTTTTGACTGCGAACGAGAGCAGTGGGATGTTGCACATAACCGAATGCGCAACTTGACAAACATCTTTTGGCGCTCTCGCGTATTCATGTCTTAGTTCAGCTCCTCAACGGATCCACTCGCAGATATGGTTTTCCGCCTTCTCAAAGCCTCATATCACCAATATAATGAGTCACATACGATACCGTGTACGCAGATGAAGTTTGGTGCATGTTGATAACAGTATGAACTCTAGGTAAACGATAGCCTCCCTTTCTCATTTTCTACCAACTCAACTTAAATCTCACCTCATACTTCCGTGAATTATACAGTTCAACATAATGCGCTCCAGCAAACTCCTCGTCAGTGCGGCTTCCCTAGGCCTTGCTCAAATAGTCATCGCACAATCTACATACTCGGCGCCACCGCTTTTAACTTTTACCCAAGACCCAAAAAGCTGCAACCCAGGCGGAGGCGTGACATCTTATTCTAGTTGTCCGGCTCTTTATTCTACCATTAACTATTGCAATCAACCTAGAGTTGCGACTGGTCCAGACGCTCTTTCCTGCTACTGCAATCAAGATTACCTCAATCTTCTGTTCGGGTATGAATTCACCCAGGAAAATTCTCAGGATTGGGTTCAGATAGGAATAGGTGCTACGATGAAGAGCGATTATGCATTGGCGACACCGATCTCGACAGCACCTTCCAATCTGGTCTCGACATTTGGAACAGTGCCTGTGACACCGAAACCACTTCAGCGATCACAACCCCACCAATCTCTTCAATAGTTGTATCAGCAAATATTGACTATTGCACAACAGTCTTTTCAGCTTGCAATAGTTTTTCGGCCTTAGAAGATGACTGCGATAATTCATATTCTGGGCAATACTTCTTCTCCTGTGCCTGCCAGCCCAAAGTTTTGTCTCTCCTGTACACATGCGTGTTTTTGGGCAATGTGTCATGCCTGCACTCCCCCGCGGCTTTGACCAATTTGCCAGACTATGGCTACTGCTCCAATTTGGTCTCTGTTCTGGGGCCTTTAGGGAATGAGACTGTATGTGTACCTGTTGCATGTTGGACTGTGCTGGTATTCGTGCTTATATTAGCTAGGGAATCGCTTCTTCACCTGCGACGGTTACTTCAAATGGGAATCCATCTCATATACCTTCAAATTCGGCGACTTTAACCACACCACTTGCGCCGGGTTCGTCAAAAGTAAGCACAGGTCTAACTGCGACGAAGTCATCGATGGGTGTAGGTCTGTTTACGAAGAGGCTTGGTCGAAACGCATGTTATATCGTATTTTTGGCACTTTGTTTAATACTGGGTCTTAGAACGTAAGGGCTGGGGAAGCGCTGATGGTAGGTACCGGGGGACGGTTTCTTGTCGAAATATCTCATATCCCTGATCACCTTCAGTCCCGAGTTACCATATTTCGAATTTGTTCAATTCGAGCCCTGAACAGCATTCACGAGTCATGCATGGTTCCTTCAGATAGGAGAGTGGATGGTTGGGGTTTGCCATTTCGGATTATACGTAGCATAGGTGATGTCATCTTACTTTGCTATGTATGATTGAGTGAGTGACTGAGAGGTCATTACTGTACAGTCTTGACCAAGCCTCGTAATTGTTATGCAGCGATGCCTCATATACCCTCCCAATCAGAGTCAAGATCCCTATCATTACTGGGGAATCGAAGCTCCTCTAAGCATAACCCGTCTGGTTCCAGTCATCAATTTCCTCTCACGGTTTTAGGAATGACATAAACCTCAACGCAAAGTCCAGGTCTCCAAAAAGTTTTCTCATACCCCTAAAATCATGGCTCGTGAAACAGCCTAGACCATACAGCTCATCGTCCAACCCGTTGCAGTACCAGAAAAGGGAGCACTTGGCACACTTCTTCAAGGAGGCTGCCTGTCTATCGCACCCGTGACATGGTCTTGTACCGTTCATTTCCATCGAGGATTTTTGGACCCAGTCACTCAACGCTAGAAAATTGTTTAGCGAGTTATGTTAGAAACGTAAATTAAGTTTGTGGTCTTGATGGTAATTGTAATAGTACGTTGATATTCGTGGACTCTTCATGACGGATTCCCGGTTTAGAAGACATAAATATGTGATGCTGTGCGTAGAGAATCGCAACGGTGTACCTTTCTGAACCTGTAAAGGTGCCAATTTACTGCCGCGCCCGTCTGTATAGAAGAAGAGCGGAGCCGTCTTGCCGTCAATATCTTTGATCAATTCGATTCACCGAAAGACTTCTCAAAATTCTAGACGAGTAGACTCCCCGTCACCATAATCTGCGCATTGGACCTTATTTCGCTGGGAAATGACTGGTTGGGAGAGCTGAAGCGGAAAATGAACAAACTGTTAGGCGTTAAATCAAGATACGTGATTGGGAGAGCTGTTGAATTGGGAATTGTGCAAGCACAGCTAGAATGGAAGGCCGAGCGCGATGGAGTATTAGGGAAATTTGTATGAAAAACGTATGATGAAAATATGAAGTCGCTGGAGCAACCGAGAAGCATGTTCAAGATGAACGGATATTGGAGCATGTTCCGGCAGGAAAAACCGACAAAAGTGTATAAATTGTCAATGAACTTCCATCGCCCTTTCTCGCTCAGACTAGTAGATTGCCCTTCAATCGAGTAAATGCTTCGCATAGATTCCAGTATTCAGGGTGAAGAATGAGTGGTTTTATATTTATTGATTGATTTCAACAGGCTGAAGATGCTCCACAGAAATTTAAGCGAGAAGTCTTGGCGCACAAATGTTCCTCACGAGTTCATCACGGCAACCTCATTCTGAGAAACCCAGGAACACCACCATATCAACTCCGGTACGTTTCCAAATCCACTGTGAAAGCTTCCGTTGACATTTCCCGACTCTGCGACGAAGAATCCATGCTAACAGATGTGACGGCAGCACGACGCATTCCACTTCCTCACCCGACCTTCACACGACCTCCGCTTTCCCCAACGAAGGTCTTACTACTGCAATCATGGATATGGAAAAGCTGAAGAAGATGCAGCAGTCGGTGCGAATTGGTATGTGAAATCTCTTCTGCGGTGATTTGACCGCTTGGGGGTCCGAAGCTCGGAGAAGTTCCCAGAGCTTGTTTATTGTGTTTATGATCAACAGCTAACATTTTATCCTTAGGGTACGTTATGAACCTCTCCCGGGACGATTCTTAATGCAATAATACAGTTATGGATGGGCTGTTGGATAGAGGAGCTGGCAGAAGGTCTCAATATGCTGACAAATTCGCAAACAGTGGAAAAGGCACTCCCCGAAGAAAGGTCAAGAAGGTTCACAAGAGCACAGGAATGGATGACAAGAAGCTGCAAACATCTCTGAAGAAGCTCAACGTTCAACCAATCCAAGCAATTGAGGAAGTCAACATGTTCAAGGCTGACGGAAACGTCATCCATTTCGCTGCTCCTAAAGGTACGGCTACCCTCTCCAGACTACTCTGCATACATGGCACAGATCGAGATGTCGTTTTTGAATGCCCCAAACTAATCTCTGGAATCTGCAGTCCACGCCGCCGTCCCAGCCAACACCTTCGCTATCTACGGTAACGGTGAAGACAAGGAACTTACTGAACTCGTCCCCGGTATCCTCAACCAACTCGGCCCCGACTCCCTTGCCTCTCTCCGAAAGCTTGCCGAGAGCTACCAGTCGATGCAAAAGGCAGAGGGCGGTGAGGACAAGAAGGACGATGATGAAGATGATGACATCCCAGAATTGGTCGCGGGGGAGAACTTCGAAGGTCAGGTCGAATAAACGGCTCGCGTGGAAGTGGCGAAGCAATACTGGAACGCATGATATGAGCATTGATTGAGGGAAACGGAAGTCCTCATAAAAAGCTTTGGAACGGCTGCGATATGCTGTCAAATAGCTAGTTTCGCCAGTTTCGATAGTCAGGGTTGCATGTACAAAATCATTCAACACCTCCCATTTCTCCAAAACCAGTTTGTGAGCACGAGAAGTGTATGTTCGGAGGCTATGTTGTGAGATGCATTGGTCTCCATGCTATTGGAGGTCAGTCACGTGATGATATGTTGACATCCGTTGAACACGAATCTTTCGCAAATTGCATCCCCTTTCAGCGTTACACAAGAGGAGGGGCAGAAGCGATGGGAAGTGTACCCGTTACCCTTTTCACATAGCCCCACTATTTAATCTCCACTATCCGTTCCTCCGTCTACAATTCTTTTCCCAACTTTAACCCGTCTTACTACTGAGTAGTGACACAAGTGCGGCATTTTCCAGCAACCGGGTCTTTGTACGGCGTTGGAGAGCGGGGATGCAGGCTATGAAAGAGATTTTGAAATTCGCTCACGTTCTCCTAGCCTCGCCTTGGCCTGATATTCAATCAGAAATGCGAGTTCCCGAAATTTGGACAGCGTTCAACAAACGGGGGGCACTGCCTCGATGAAATGATTACACATGGAATGATGAGCCGGCCTCATGATGTTGTGGCTTGAGATCTTATGATGTTTTCATTATTTAGATAACCCGATCTTGTTTACAATATAGCTCGGGCGAGCTTCGAATGTACTTAAGCACGATCTTCGTCCTGTTAATTGCGTCTCAAGAGTCTTCAGCCTTGTCGGCACTCGTGTAACCATGCATTCCTATCACCCCACTTTCATGTTTTCGGTTTTTCTCCACCTTTTGACTATTGTCAACGCTGGACAATCAGCACCATCCTGCAAGGCTTCGCCAGGCTCTCCAAGCTGGCCAAGCCAGGCCAAATGGCAAGCACTCAATTCCTCAATCTCAGGCCGACTGCTTCAGCCAGCCCCTCCTGGTGCTGTGTGTCACTCAGACCAACCGACTTATAATGCTGCTCTTTGTCCTGTCGTGTATGGCGAATTCTCCACCGTAGACTTCTTCGCCGAAGACCCTATCACTAGCGCTTGGCCATTCTGGAACAACGATTCGTGTCTCCCTTCACCTCTGACGCCTTGCAGTGGAGAAGCCTTCCCAGTTTACGCCGTCAATGCAACATGTGCGGAGCATGTCAAGAAAGGTATTGATTTTGCAAGGGAAAACAATGTCAGAATTGTGGTTAAGGCAACAGGTCATGACTACATTGGAAGGTAAGATGTTTTCAACTTTCCCCGCCTAGCATGCCGATTGGCTGACATATTTCCAGAATCACAGCACCAAACTCCCTGTCTATATGGGTGCGCAACCTGAGAGGAATTTCCATCCATGATTCTTTCTTCAAGCCTCAAGGTTGCAGGAATTCAATCAACACAGCAGCAATAACTTTCGCTGCGGGCCACCAGATGGGAGAGCTTAACGCAGCGGCGAACGCAAAAGGCCTCAGTATTCTATCTGGAGGCCAGCACGGGATTGGCTACGGCGGTTTTGCGACTGGTGGAGGACATTCAGGTATGTTTCCCGGAGCGAACTTTCCTTTTCTGGTTGGGTTCTTGAGTTTGAAGACGTGTCTTCGAAGGAAATCCCTGTCCCAGAACTCATGAACACCCATTGAACTTCCCTCTTTCCAGATTAAGTAATACTGACTCTGAGATTCTGCGGCATTCAGCGCTTGGCGCCACATATGGCATGGCTGCTGACCATGTTCTCGAAATGGAGATCGTCTCTCCCGGCGGAGACATCCTGACTATCAACGAATGCCAGAACCAAGATCTATTTTGGGCTATGCGTGGTGTAAGTGCTTTTTCAAAGGTTTTGGTTTATATCAGCTGACAGAAGCAAGGGCGGAGGTTCAACATTCGGTGTCATCACCTCCACAACCATTGCTGCATTTCCGTCTGTTCCTTTTATCTACTACAACGTTACATTTGGCACTTTGGCAGAATCCGAGCCCTTCTGGGACTCTATGGCCTACTGGCTCTCTCAATACCCCGTTCTCGCAGAGGTTGGCCTCGCCGGTTATGGTGACATCATAACCAACGGCAGCATTGATGGCATCAACTTCGGTGGCTTCCAAGGCGAATTTATCCTTCCCGTTCTTTCACCCTCGAACACGACAGCCTCTATCGCAGCAGCCGTCGACCCGATCCTGGAACACATCAATGCTACCTGGCCAGGGTACTTCCAGTTTGCAACCAATGCGATCACATATCCGTCTTTTTATGATTGGTGGGCCATTAACAACGGACCTGACTTTGGTGGCGTGGACATCATGGTTGGATCGAGACTCTTGCCAGTAGAAGCATTGACAGCCAATCTGACCGCACTGAAGGTTGCACTTCAGGGTTTCGTTAACCCCCAGGCACTGGACATCAGTGTGGACTTTGTATCTGGGAAGGGTGTGTGGAACGCTGTGCCTAGGGGTGGGAGCAATGCTGTGAACCCAGCGTGGCGGAAGGCTGTCATACACATGAGTGAGTACATTCCCTTCACATTCTCGCTTGGCCTTCCCTTGGGTTTCACATGAACTTGGTCATATTTCTTGATTGGACGATTGTAATGTTGACTTCAATTCTAGCAAACGCCGTATTTTGGAACTATTTCGACACTGTAGGCAAAGCAGAACAAACCAATCTCCTCACAAATACCTATGTCGAAGCGCTCCGCGTCCTAGCTCCGGAGTCTGGTGCATACGTCAACGAAGCCGATGCCAACGAGCCCAATTTCCAACAAGCCTTCTGGGGATCCAACTACCCACGCTTGTTAGATATCAAGAGAAGATTCGATCCGGATGATGTGTTTTGGTGCACGCCGTGTGTGGGGAATGAGCGCTGGAAGGTGGTTGGGAATGATTTGTGTCGTGTTTAATGGAGGACGATTCATGCGGATCCGCATGAATAGGAAAGAGGATTGAACGGTCGTTTTATGAGGTAGATGTAATTGGCTGTTTCCGCAAACTTAATTGTTTAATCAGTATGAATTCCTGATGTTCGTACCCTTCTCTGCCCTCAATGTCTGACACTGGTCGACCTCTCAACGTGTTTGAATGATAATATTTGTCTCTGTCTTCTCCCCCATCTTCGTGGACTTCTTCCTACGCCTACATCTATGTCCGCCCCTCCTTCGCCGTAACCGCAGTATCTCGGTCGCCTGTGCCAACTGCACCACGGTAATCATATCCCGGATTAACACAAATCGGTTTCGTCTCTCTCTCGCACATTCACATAGTCCTCCCTAAACCACCCCTGAATCTTTCCACCGCAGCTAGGGCACTCTCCTCTTATCTTGCAGAGCTCCTGGTCCGTCCGAATCGCCCAATCGATTTGAAGCTTTCGGAACTTGCGACGCCGCGCCTCAAGTGCTCGGATCTTGTTGTTCGTCCGAATGGTGCTGTCCCATTCCGAGAACTGCTCCGACTGTTATGAACCGGTGTAGAGGACGTCGCCGATATTAGCAATGTTAACGGTGCGCCGGAAGCGGTGCCGGAAGGACTGCGAGCGGGCTGCTTGCGAGTCTCTGGAAGCATCTGTATCGGGAATCATTGTGAAGTATGGATGGTTCAAGCTATGTAGGGAAATAACTTTGAGGGCGTTCGGCTGCGTACGGGTGTTGTGTGTGCAATTGAGGAGTTGAGATGTGCGATGGGAGACGACGATAATGATGCAACATTGCGCAACTCCAAGTATGTAATTAAAGAATCTTTGCTAACGAAAATCCCTTCCTAGGTTGTTTCGAGTTTTGAGATGCAAATGCGGAGTCTACTGGCAGGTTCAAGAGACCGTATAGGCAAGTGCAATGCGCACGTACCTTCCACGATTGGAAATCGCTGGTTTTGAAACAAAGCCAAACTCATGCACAATTTTGAAGAGTATAGAATTTGTTACAGAGAGAGATTGATCGTGTCCGTTACTTTCCAATCCTCCATTTCCTTTCCAGGTGTTGGACTCTGCAGTTTAGAGCTGGTTTCCCGATCTTGATTCCATCGATGCCGTCGATACCGAAAAGCTCTACGTTAATTTTTTTCTCGTGCCGGTTCCATTTTAGTCTCTGGACGTGAGCAGCGGCTGCTTTAACCTGAGTCGAGGGTGAGCAAACCTGAACATGCCTGAGTAGAGCCTGGGCAGAGCTTGAGCATACTGAGCACGCCCTGAGTCATCACAGTGCATGTCCTATTTTGGCGCCTTGTGCTACAGTTTCCTAGCCGAGTTTGCTAAGGCACCCGATCTGCTCCCCTTAGCAGGGTTCCTTCTAGAGCCGATTTAGGATCCTCAATAGGATTACCTTATGTAATTACATACAAAGAACGTAATAACATTGTATAGTAATATATCATAACAACTTTTCTTATCTTAATATATATTTTATTTATATTGTAATAGCAAGCGAAATAGTATTCTTTGTAGTATTGAAAGCAATAATAGCATAGATCTTAAGGGATATATTTACTACGTTCTCTTTTATAATAAATTTCTATTTGTAAAGGGAGGATATGAGGTAGCTTTAATAGAAAGTTGCTCTGGGCGAGTAAGACTAATAATATCACGACTCAGTCAATTAGGGACCGGAGAAGCGCCAGCGAAGGGCTAAATCCGATCAATTGGTAGTATAGAATACAAGAATCTAAAGCTAAAGGAGAATGAAAAGGGAAGGAAGATACAATAGATATAGGGGCTAGCGCTGTCACGAGTACACATGCCTGAGACCCAGGACTCTGTAGTCAGGGGCTCGCCTGGGTGTCGCCAGTCCTTGGCCGTAACAACGAGTTAAATACTTCTGTCTGCCAATACTCTTGTTCATGGGAGAGATGCTGTGTTATGAGACGTCCGCCAGCTTTGAGGTCATCATCTATGCCCAAAACGAGCTACCCTCCTACCTAAAGTTCTTTTTGGAGCACTTCGGATGATTAGATGGACTTTTCTCGCTTGTCGCGCAACTACGTTTCGAGCACCTCCATTCGTTTCTATTCCGAAACAACTCGACGGGACTCTACAAAGAGCACGCTGGAACGAGATAAGAACACCGAGCAGCTCGCGAGTGTTCGAGTGTCTCGACAAAGAACTTGAATTGGTCCATTGTTTGGTTGAAGAGGAGGTTGCCTAATCCCTTGTGAGGACGGGATTACTTTGCAGATTGATTGTCTTGATCGTGAAAGGGCTTACAATTGAACAATGCATTGTCGCGTTCTGGACTATAGATCTGTCCTATATTTGTCTGTGAACAAGTTTTGGTTGTTGCCTATAATTCAATATCCTGTTTCGCTTCAAGCTTGGGAGAAGAGTGACTCTATCTACTGCTGGCACTTTTGAGAAATCTCTTTCCTTTGCGAGGTGGTTTTTCAATCCAGTATCTCCTTAGATCCAGAGCAGATGTTGCCTGAGATCTGTCCGCTTGTTGGTGGGCCTGCACAGGGGCATCGTTTGAAAGCTTGTGCAGGTTGATCTTTCTCAGTCCCTCCATGGCAGCAAAGCCCCATATGAAGTTTTTCATGGGCAGTTCAGAGGATTTGGAGAAGGCTTGAAAGTTTAGAGGAAGGTGACAGCAAGGTGCAGAAGTTGAGAAAGAAGGCTCTTGATTTTGTCATGTTGTGTGACTAGAATTTTGTATGATTAAGGGTCATTGAGTCCTAGGGTCGTGAAAGCGTTTTATGAATCGCTCGATGCGTAGTCAACGATATTGATTATTCGCATCTGCAGTTCAAGTGCTCTCAGTCGGGCTGAGCACTAGCACCGTGGGAAGATGGATATAGTCGCAACATTCTTCGAACAGCTATCATACTGTTGAATCAGATATATTCGGCTGATGAAAGAAGAGATATTCTAGGTGCAGATAAAGAGGAGTAAGAGCTTTGAAGCCTGTGCGCTGCACTAAGCCTGATTTGACATATACACAGACGACTGCGGACGGAAAATAATTGCGCTGCTTCATCTTTCAGCTGGCGTAAATGACACTTCAGTTGGATCAAAGGACTTGCGCAAGAACCACATAAAATGCCATCTCCAGACCCCTTTCTGGAAACAAAATCTATTCCACAGTGTCCATCTCTCTTTCGACCTCAGTAGCCGCTAGTAGATATAGGCCCCATCGGCTTGCTTATTTTATAATCCTTCAATGGTATATCGTCGTCGTACATCTGGTTGAAAGTGACATCTGAGTTTACGAAGCCTTTCACGCCGTACCTTGCCATCAACGGGCTTAGCTTGAGGAGGCCAGCTACCGTGATTCCGAAGCTGACCTCGACGAAAGACCACAGGAAAACATCAGACGCGTCAACTGTTCATTCTGGATTAGCTACTTGATGCCACAGCTCAATTTCGTCCACTTACAGAGGGGATCTTTGTACGTCCCGAGTTTGGCAAGCGCTGCAATCCGGATGAAGTTCGCGAAACTCGCCCTGAAAGGTTTTAGCCGAATGGTTGTACAAACTAGGGAGTTAAGGCTCACAGAACACCTAGACCGAGAAGACTATAGATATATTTCCTAACTGCAGGGGACGTGTTGGATTCTTTCATCATGAAGAACGGGAGGATGAGGAAGAGCATGTCGAGGAAGACAGTAACGGCACAGAGGGCAAATCCGAGTTTGATGATTTCGTTTGGATCCCTACAGGTGCCTTTTGCAGCCGGGTTGAGCCGATTCCAATTGAAGCTTATTGGAGTGCACTGGATAAGTGTATAGATGCTAACAACAGTCCCGATCGCAGTGTCGACAACGATTGCCGTCCCGAGGGTGTATACATGAGCCTTCGACTTTGCCCACTGGTAAAGACTGATGGCGAGACTGGCCTTCATAATTGACGTAAGGACGACATAGAAGATTTCCAGAAAAAAGACGTACTGTAAGGCATTCTCGTCAGTGTCTTCCATTCATGGCAAGTGGACATAGATAACAGCGCTGCTGTATACCTTCAAAGCATTTGAAAGTTCATCAACGCCACCACCCAAGATCACTACTGTTGTATGTTTACCAATCCCATTTTCAACTCCGAGGATAAGAAATGCCAGAAGAGCAGTATAGATTGCCTGAAAAATATTAGCTGTCAGATCGATTTGTAACTACTACCAACTTACGAGAACTGCAATCATAAACACGTCATTGATTTGGAAATTTTTGGCTACTCTGACCTGAGAGTAGATACGCAAGGCGATGGCGATTACGTTGATAAACAATAACACACTGCCTACCACAATGCTGAGAGGGCCTTTGTTATCCATGGGGTTCATCGCAACTGCAGTCATTGTCGTGTTTGCGGCCATGGCGACAGGCAGCAAAGTCTCTCGTAGTATGCAGTGAAGAAAGTAGAAAACAAGAGAGTCACTGTACGGACGAACAAAGATGGCCAACTTAAAGAGTGAGCAGGTTGTGAAAACTTTTCGTAATGTTTACTATAAAACTATCTCAGCGACCTCGTACTCCAAGTTCTTGAACGTGCACGCTGGTGAAACCCACTGTTTGAAGACTCCAAACCCCAGAATGGGTGCGCCAAGACCGCATAGACAGGATCTGAGACAGGAGATCTTATACCAGGCGTGCACGAACCACAACCTTAAAACAAGCAACTGTAAGAAGCTGGTACTGATCAAGCTTCTTGTCACGAGTTACGACCACTTCCCACTCGCACCACGAGGCAGTGCAATGTTTCACTGCTGCTTCAAACGTTTCCCGGGTCGGACCCCAGTAATCGCCTGCACATCAAGGAAACCTTGAAGTCTTACCTTGGCCAATTTTCGGTTAATTCTGATACTGTAAAATTCCCGACACAGGATCTCGCAAGGCTAATAGATAGGAATGACAGATAACAAAGTTTGGAGAATCAACCAAACAATTTGAGCGCAACTTGCGCAAATTTATCTCCAATACGAAGGAGGGAGGAAGTATCAGTAAACTTGTTTCAAAAAATATCGATTACTATGTACATATACTGGCAGAGGTCTTTTCTATAATATGATCGCAGCGCAGTGGGCTAAAAGGTCCCGGGAATAAATGATAAACATTTACCTTCTTAGTTTTAGTGTGCTATATCACGGATGCCAAATGCAGCTAGATTTGCGAGCAGTTCCAACCCTATTCTCTCAAGAACACAAGGAACGTTACGTACACCAGGCCAGGGGGGTTGGGGGGTGGCGATCAGGGGAGAGCTCGAGACCATGTATGATCTCTCATTTCAAGTGGTGGGTTTGCAGGTGTAAATTGCCGGCCAGTCTGCACTCTTCCACGGCCAGTCCAATACGTCATCAAAGAACTTGAGTTGTCCATTGTTCGAAACTCAATTTGCCCAACTCCCTGCGAGGTTGCAGATTATTTCCGGTTTATGGTTCTGATCGCGAAGGAGTACAAAGGACCAGTGCGGTTTTTAATCGGCGATTATCGATAAGCGATCGATTGCGATTAGGATTAAGGCAATCGATTGGCAATCGATTACTAGGGGTTTCAGCCCTCACGATTAAATCGATTACTACCTCCTAATTAATCTAGTAAATTAACTACACATTCTATAAACTTTCTTATTTGTACTATTAGATTGCGCGCCTTAAAATATATAAGTGCACCTTATAAAGTTTTCTTATTAAGTGCTGTCTTTAGGCAGTTATGCTTTAAATTCCTAGTTTAGGGGGCAATTGGCTTCTGATTATCGATTGCAATCGATTGTGATCGATCGTAATCGATTGCTGATTGGTTCGATTAAAAACCGCACTGCAAAGGACCACAATTGGACGAAGCATTCTGAGGCTTTGAACAAGGGTATGTACTGCACTTTGTCCTTGAATAATTTATGGTGATTATTTATAATTTACTACTTCACTCAGAGGAAAAAAATGTTTTCTTCTCGTCTTTGACTCCCATTCCACAACTACTCGCTTTCACAAAACTATTTCATCTGATCATCGGGTTTTAAAGTATTGAGAAGAAACATTAACGATGTGTCTCACGTTTGAGAATAGGTACACTTGGTGCGGGCACACTGAGATATCCTGAAGTATATTCAGAAGGTGTTCACTTTAGGAGCTTGTTTAAGCTCTCCAACAGTCGTTATTAAAACTTGACGAATTTGATAAGAGAAGGTTAGGTCACCAGTGCTAGTCAGAATTGACTACGCACGGGCCCAAAACACCAAAACGCGAAATCGTAGTTCCACTTAGAATCAACACTACAACTTCAGTAGCTTATCATGGCACCCACAACGCGTCGCAATGTTCGCATTACCCCTTCCCCGGGCCCTTCAGAACCTCACGAATTCGATACTCTCAAAAAGAAGCGTTTTTATGACGCGTTGGACAGTCCTAACAAGACTAAGTCTATGCGAGCAATTACAAGGGAAATTGGAGTCAGTGAAGGCACAGGCAGATTATGGAAGAAGCAAAGAGAGAACCTAGGCTCTATTGCTTATAGAAAGACTCGGCAAAGGTCTACGAAGCTCGGTCGACGTTCAAAAGTCACAAAATCGATCTGCAAGATGCTCGTCTCACCGTCCCGAAACCTTGTCCGAAATCACCCTCTCGACGCGCAGCTAGAATACCACAAGATACCTGTTAAGAGGCGTTAATTGACCTGGAAACTCAAGGAGCACACTAAGGGAGGCCAGATCTACAAATGCGCCTTTGTTAAGAAAGAAGTCTTTACCAAAAATCGTGAGGAGAGGGTTTTTTATGGGGAAGAGCATAAGGACAAGTCTGTAGAGGATTTTTGGAGTTATATCTTCTTTTCGGACGAAGCACACATTGACCCTAGCTCCCTCGCCGCCAAAGGAGTCCTTCGAGAGCGTGGACAGCGCTACGATGACGAGAATATTCAAGGAAGGCCTGCAAAGACGGGGGTTAAGTTCCATGTCGCTGCGTGGGTCACTTGGTTTGATAAAGTAGAGAAACTAGAGTTTTATAACGATGAAGAGGACTATACCTTGCACCCACCGATGCCTCCGAAGCCACGCCGTCGTCCTACAACTGAATCCGAGCAAGAGTATCGAGAGAGACTACAAGAATGGGAGGCTTTAAAGCCCCATGACGCCGATGTTAAGGTCAAGGGCAATTCTATGACGCAAAAGTATTATACAGAGCGTCTCTTGCCTATTTATATCGAAGCTATCCACAAAGCACGTCTACATGATGCTGGACCGTGGCTATTTCAGGAGGATGGGGACCCCTCTTATGGCATGAGAAAAGATGGCCTTGCCCGGAAGCTTAAAGATACTAATTGGATCATGAACCTCAAGCACCTTGCCCAGAGCCTTGATTTAAACCCAATAGAGGCTATTTGGAACATAATAAAGCAACGATTGCGTCGTAGGATCTTTTACTCAGAGGAGGAAGTCAAGCAGGCTTTGCAAGAGGAATGGGACAAAATCACTATGACTGAGGTCCGAAAACGCATCACCCAAATGCCTGGCAGATGCGCACGGCTTGTTAGAAACGGTGGAAAGCCTATTAAGACTGCATTGTGGTAATGGCGTTATGTAAATAGAGCATATTTCAATTGTAGACCCCCCTTAAATTGTGGTGCGGCTGGCCCGTGCGTAGTCAATTCTGACTAGCACTGGTGGGTCAGACCATATGATTAGCTAAGAAGCAGGAAGGTAAAATCACATGATGAGATGCTCAGGCTGCTCAGGTGGGTGATTAGCGTCTGAGCAAAAGCGACAAGCTTACTCACCGAATGCGAACCACAAAAGGGACAAGGAGTTGGTTGATAATACCTCTACATTTCAACTCCGCTCTCCTATCTTCAGCTGGCCCTCGCTCTCAACCGCGTTCATTTTGTTTTCCTACGCTCGATCGTCACCATCCAGGTCCAATTCTTCCTTCGTGTTCTGTCCCATCTTGTCACCAGGAGATCCAACCCCACCATCATACCCCACATACCCTCTGTCCTCCTCTACAACCCAAAATCACCCGTCTACTTTTGTTTCACCAATAACTCTATTTGGATTTCAAAATAACATTTAAATCTTCGCCGTCAAGCCTTGCGTCATATCCCCTCCACCCCACTCTCAACGATCTCACCAATGGGTTTAATCCATAGCCAGTCCTTCCGGGGAGTGGTCTTCTCTAAATATGATACCTTCGCCATATCACTAGCAATATCAGGATACTTCTGAAGAAGAGAGTCCCACAAGCTCCGATACACGCGCCTTTCTTTTGTTCCTCGTCTGAAGGGTTGAATGTACTGTCGCAGTTCAACAAGTCTGCCATGTAGTTTCGGATCCCGGAACCGCTTTTGCTAGCTTTGTATGCCTACTCCACGGTTGTATAGTCGGGACGAGATTGCCAGGATCGTTTCGGCACTGCATCTGAAAATCGAGGCGAAATTCTTGAAGGATGGAGATTGCAAGTAGTTCCCAAGCCGTCACATCTTCTTCCAATCATTCAGCATCTTCTCCAGCTTACACATTATGGGACTGTTGTCGAGTATCTTAACGTTGCCGCTATAAATCCAAGCATGGAAGGTGGTAAAAGCAAAGGGGTCGATCAGAGGAACTCGAGCTTGTCATCCTCCTCTAGGTGAAGAAGAGGATCGTAGAAGAGGTGCAATGAGGTCTTTATAGACAGCAAATGTTTGTTTTTCCTTTCCGGCAAATACAGTTACCACGTCACTGCATGAAATGATTCTACATCGATATATGTTAGTGGCCGCCTTCTAGGCTTGAACTGATGGAACGAAAACATACTTTAGTATTATTACAAGATGGTCAGATGTTTTTGTTGCTTGCCCGAAGATCTTGGTGGTTTTTGTTGATAGGTCTAGACAGTACGGTAATATCTGGGGAAGACCGAAGAGCTGGGGAAGTCCGAGGAGCTGGAGAAGGCCGAGGTCCTGAAGTCAAGTTGTAGATATATGCGAAGGGTTGAACTCTGGAAGAAAGGTAGAGATTTTGAATTGAAGCTTACGAAGCCTATTTTGGACTAGCGCTATATGCACCTCAGTATTAGGGTTCTCATAACAACAGTTTTGACATGATCAGTTTCGCAGTACTCGTCGCAATACTGTCTTTCTTTCCTCTTCGTTGGAGGAGACATGTTGTTGGCTGCTCTTGCTGTGATATGACCACCGTGACGCGATAACGAGGAAAAACTTGCGCTTTGGAACGCTGGCGGCGTGCTGACTTATAGAAAGAGAATGATGGATTGAGTCTAAGGGATTTTGTCCGAAGAGATTCCCTTAGGTGTAAATAGCAGTTGCCTGCGTGGCCCTATGGCACAATCAGTGTAAGAATAATCAATCAATCAATGGTTATTATCATTAAAGACTGAGGCGTACAACTGTACAGTGCAATCGCTTTGTGTATGTATATGTGCGGTAGTAAATAATGTCCACCAAATATCTAATCTAGCGCTTCTAAGCCAACCTGATTCCTGGCCCACGAGATACCAACCTTCCACTCTGGCATGGTTGCAAGCTGCGATTGGAGTTGCAGTAAGATACCAGAAATTTCCGATACAAGGTTCAAACCAATGTTGGCTGACCACCATGCTTCTTTGCCAAGCTTATCCAAAAGCACACCCCAAAACATCAGTATGTAGAGCGTCATTGGTTCCGAATTTCTCAGTGCAGCAGTAAAATCCTGACCAGCGAGTATGGGAAAACCAATGCAAAAGCCCCGCATATATCCCTTGCTCTCTTCCATGAAGCAATAATGGAGCATTGAGGCAGCATTTTTGCACGATTTCTGGGAGGACGAATCTACATCCTTGTCCATATGGTCAATGATGGTTGTGAGGTTTTCGAAGGCTTGCTTGGTGGCATTACTGATAGGCTCTGATGGTGCCTTTTCCATCAACGACAGAGCAGACAGAAGGCTAGGCGAGAAAGGGCTTTTCATCATCCAATCCATGCTCAGCAGTGCAATGTTAGATGCACCAATAAGTAACTCGAAGAGTATCACCATCCGGTTGAGTATGCCTGCATGCTCGTTATCATCCTCACCGGGGACATGTTGCGGCATGGCTAGATTGATGATCGTAGCGGCAATTGCGAAGATATACAGATAGTGCTGATTATCCGGGGTGATTGTACAGAGTGCTGCCCTGAAGGACTCACTCGCCTTGTCATAGTACTCCATTGCGGTACAACTGTACTTTGAGGAATCGGCGGGGTCGCCACACACAGCTATCTCTAGTGCAGAAATGGCAAAGACTCCATTCAAGAGGAAATCATGTCTGAGAGCCCCACGGGGGACCTCGATCTGCAGGTAGTGGTGATCTTCAGGTACGCTACAAAGACTCTTGTATGTCTCAGTCGACCAGCGGTGCATGAGCTCCAACTCCAGAATTCTGCGACTTTGGAGCATGTCGTCGACAAACGACAACTTGTGGGGTTCACTATTGAACGTCGATACCGACGTCAAGCTCGAATCCTGGACTTGGGCTGTAGGGCTAGCCTTGTAAGTGCATGTGGTCGGAATCTCTCGAGCGATACAGCTCGCGCATGGTGGGCCCTGCTCATCACACTGTTGACGATGAATCAGCCGCTTGAACGTTCCCGAGTATTAATACGCGTAAGAGGGGGGGATCAGATCGCGGGATTCGATCAGATCAATCCATCGGCCACAGGTTTGGGGAGAGCATACTTTCACATGACGTTTCTTGCAGTTTTGACATCCGTTACGGGATTTGTTATGTAATATTCTTTTCTTCATGGTCGTTCTTTTCCCCCGAATAATCTTCTAGTAGTGGCACAAACGACCACTTCGCAAGGGGAAAAAACCTAGTGTTCACACAGTATAGTACACTGTACTAAGTTGGCTCCAGTCTTGTATTTGTGTTTTGGCTTTTGCGAGATATTGCAAGGGGACCAGAGGTTGATCGTGAACTCAAGAACGATGAGGTAGGCTGTGCCCCACGAGAGGTTATGCCCCACTCTAAGACCTAAACCTAATCAGGACCGCAGTGCGGGTGAGCTAAGTCAATAAAAGCCAAGAGCAGATCTCCAGGGGTGAGTGCAGATACGCGTAACTTGCAGGGTTTGGATTAAGTTTATTTTCTCATCGGGATTCAGCTCACTCGTCATACTCACACGACATACAAGAGGCGTTGGACATATGCGGCTTCCCGACGATAGCATGTGTCTGGAAACCGCAGGATGAAGCTTGACTTCTACAATTCGACGATTTTTCAATGACTCAATGCTTAAGAACAACCCCAAATCCTCGACGTCGTAAAAGATCGTTGGGAATATTCGTTTTCTCTACTTTCACGCCATGTAAGCCTCCCTTTCTTCTAGCCAGAATGTGTTCCGCATTCCACTTTCGGTTGAAACGCTAGGCAACAAGATTTGATTTCTTCAACTCAAATTACTAGCAGGCATCAAAGCTTGGTGTCGATGGCTCAGGTGCCGATTCCACTCATCTGTATGGCGGTGCAAATACGCGGATATTCTTTGCTCTAGTGGCTATCTATGAGTGATAATACGGACCAACTATGTGTCTTTTTCTCGGCACCAGCATTGTTCCAATCCATATAAGAAGTTCCTTTGATTCTCAACTTTCTCCATGAACTCAAGCAGTCAAACGGTCTTCTCATTTGTACCTATTCATTTCTCCTCACTGGTAATCAAATCTTTTCAACCTACTCAACATGATTGCACAGCTATCTGCTCTTCTAGTCTCAGCCAGCTACGCAACCTCTTTCGTTGATGCTCTACCAGCATCGCATAACAATACAATCACTTGGTATCCGTGCAGTCAGGATGCCACACATCCTTACTCCTGCGGTAAATTGAGCGTGCCTCTCGACTATACCGATTCCACGTCGAGCAAGACACTTAACCTTTCTCTTGTCAAGGTTAGTGCTGCAAAGCAACCTTACCTAGGCAGTATCCTCTTCAATCCCGGTGGCCCTGGAGGAATCGGGACAGATTTTGTCATCGAAGTTGCCGATCCTCTACTCACGTGAGCTTGCTCCGTCCCATAGCCAACTTTCCAACTAACGATTGCAGTATGACTGGTGGTCATCACGACATAATTGGCTTTGATACACGGAAAGCATGATCTATGATCCTATGAATGACATCCGCTAATACTTAACAGTGGGACTGGTAATACACTTCCAATTTCATGCTATGACAACGATGTCGATCGGATTATGTCTTTGCTTAAAACGCCATTGACTACGAATACATCCGACACTTCACTCGGGACGATGTGGGCTATCAAGCAAACTCTGGCACAGAATTGCTTCGACAATGCACGTGAAGTAGGCGAACTCATAAGCACCGCCTTTGTGGCCCGTGACATGATGCAGATCGTGGACGCACTTCAGGAAGATGGTTTGTTACGATATTGGGGTCAGTTATGCCCTCTAGGACCACAGTTCATAATCAAAATCACATAATGCCCTAATTAACAGGTGTCTAGGCTTTTCTTACGGCACATTGTTGGGAACTACAGTCGCAGCAATGTTTCCCGATCGTATGGATAAAGTAGTACTTGACGGCGTCCTGAACCCCACCCAATATTACGAAGGCCGGTAAAATCCCCGCCTTCCTATTCGTCCAGAGGTTTGCTAATTGGTTCTTCCAAAGTGATATCCAAGAACTTGCCACGAGCGATGCCAGCTTCGCTGGTTTCTTCAGTGGTTGTCTGGCTGCTCCACCAGGAAGCTGCGCTCTAGCCCGTCCAAACGTCACCGCGTCGGAACTTGAGCAAGAAGTTATCGACCTTCTGCACACTTTCAAATACAACCCTATCGCTATGCCTCCCGCCGAGATGACCAACATTCTTGATTATGGGGCGTTAAAAGGCGCAATAACAGCAAGCCTCTACGATCCATCAGTCTGGTCAGATCTTGCCCTCGCATATGACGGCCTTCTTCATGGTAACGCTACAGGATTCATAGCTTTTCAGAACCTGACGGCCAGCTCCAGCCCCCTCAACTTCTTGGAAATCAATGCTGGCATCCGTTGCGGAGACAATACACTCAGAGCCAAACAATTGAAGGAAATTCTTCCTATTGTCGATGCGCTCTATAATGAGAGCTTCATACTTGGAGACATCGAAGCTGTGGTCACGCTCACATGTGCACCATGGCTCATCAACGCGAAAGAGCGGTACGAGGGTGGGTTCTCTAACATCAGGACCAAGAACCCCTTACTCTTTGTTGGAAACACGTATGATCCTTTGACGCCTCTTGTCTCAGCACAGAACGCCAGTGCTGGCTTTCCAGGAAGCGTAGTTTTGCAACATGACGGCTATGGGGTAGGTCCACCTTTGCTTCCGGTACTCGGGATTAATAAGCTAATACTGCTCGTGATATAGCACAGTTCCCTTGCGCAGCCGTCACTCTGCACTGCTAAGGTTATTCGAACTTATTTTGTCAACGGTTCCCTACCTAAGCCGGGTACAATTTGTGAGCCGGATGTGAATCTTTTTTCGAATGCGACGCTTGAGGAGGTACTAACTCCAATTGTGAAGAGGGGCCTGAGTAAGCAGGATGATGCAGCACTTCTGATGGCCACGAAGCGCTTGAGTGGAAAGATAGGAAGAAGCAGAGTCTTTTGAGTGTTGGTGGCTGAAGTGCTCGAATGAATGAAGTGGACATGGTTTGGGGAGGAGCCTGTAGGTAGGAATAGGGCTGCGGTCAATGTACCATGCCGGGCTACAACTGCACAAACTAGCAACGCATTTAGTGGAAGATAATCTCCAATCAATGAATTATAAGGCATGGCTTTTAATGCTCCGGCGATAATCCAAAAGGTTTTGATGGTGTGTAATTGTACAGTTACGTGTCTGTGCAAGCTATTTGTTGATATACAGAGGACGAGAGACGCTTTTTGCACCTAATATACCGCGATTCGTGCCCCTAAGCCCTGTAAGCGAGACCCTAAACATAGCGAGGCTCGCCAAAGGTCATGTTTGATCCCGCAATTCCGAGTACCATGTTGCTACAGATCCAAAATCGGTACACCCATCAACCTCGCGCCACCAACTAATTCTAATACGTATGAGAACGCGAGGCGCATCGATGCTGCTCTACATGTTGACCAAGAAGATTGTGTGGACGACGCAGCTACCGTAGCTGCCGTTGCAATGCATAAGGTCACTGATGTTCATACATAAGATGCAGAGTGGGATATAGAGGATTTGGAGGTGTAGGTAGTCTCATTTTTTCGATTTGTGAATAGCTTCAATTTTTCGTCCTATATACAGTACTGTAGTGACATATAAGCGCCTTGCGCGCTCACACTAATTTGTACGAGCGCGCGAGGTTATTAGGTTACTCCCGAAAGTGGAGACTGTTCAGTACAAATAGCCCGAAGCTGAGTACAAATAGCCCGAAGCTGAGTACAAATAGCCCGACCCTACAAAATACAAAAATTTCTTTAGTTATTAAAATATCTCATATGGAAAGCTTTCAGCACCCTCGAAGTTAGATGGCGGAAGGTGAGGCGGCAGTCCCTGCCTTCCGCCCGAGAACGTGGGATTCATTATCTTTATCATTATGGTGTTGAGATTGGGTTGGACAATCCATGGTAATGTCCGGCTGGGCTTGTGCTAAGCCTACTACGGCGTACGCTGAAAGAGGAAGGAGAACATCCCAATGCAAAATAATTAGTTAACTCTTGAGGGAAGGTAAACCATGTCAGGAGGCTAGGTAGTTCCTCTCGATTGTCCCATCCGACCATCTGACAGCGGCAGCAGCATGCACATCAGCCTTATGCTTGCTGGAATTGGAAGGAGTGCGATATAAACACTCTCCGTCCCTCCTACCTTCTCGGCGTGCATCCTTGGCTGTCGCATTGTGAACATCAACATCCTGATTGCAACTCAAGGCCTCTCTCGAGTATCTCCTTGTTCAAACAATCAATATCTAGTCCGAGCCATTGCGCTCCACCTCCTGTCTCTTTTCCTAGTACTCTCGCCCACGACGGCCGATAAAACAGCAACCATCAGTCCAGCTACTACATACGGAACCTGAGAAGGATGGGGCGTCTCCTTAGCATGGTGGGTAGCCAGGTTCGGAAATCAGAACGATCTCGCAGACATATTCACCGCAGAATGGACGACCTTCAATGGCATGTCGGTTCCTGGTCTAGGTCTGAATATTGTACGCTGCGCTGGTGCCTGCAGCTGGAATACCGCCCCAGACGGGTCGACCATGGTAGTATCGCCTGATATGATCACGAGTCGGCAGATGGATGGGTTCTGGCTGGATTGGGATAGTACTGACCCTACTTGTATGTCTGAATCTGTTTTCGTCTGTTCAATTTTATGAAGGAAATTTTTGGTTTAAAGTCCACCTCTTCATTTCGAATTGATGAATGTACCAAAGTAAATGGGAATTGGGTAGATCTGGATTAGTGAGCATCAGCGTGCACACCCCCCAGAAACATACTAAAGAGTTTCTTATACATGGCTTGAGACCTTTGTAAAAAGTCATATTGATAACTTGATAGCAAGTTCATGGGATTAGACCGTGGACGCAAACCAACGTGCTATGATGACCAAGGCCCAGAGCAGAGGCGTCAAGTACTTTGAACTGTTCTCCAATTCGCCAATGTGGCGGATGACAACCAATCACAATCCATCTGAAAACAATGCCGGAGGAAACAACAACCTGCAAGCCTAGAACTACAACACACGCGCCGTCTATCTCGCCGCCATCGCCTTAGAGGCTAAGGATTCCTGGGGGCTCACATTCACCTCCGTGGAGCCTTTCAATGAACCTTACGACTCGTGGACTGGGAACACTGGTACTCAAGAAGGATGCCATTTCGACCGTGGTGCTCAGAATGAAGTGGCCATATATCTTCGAAACGAGCTGAACAGTCGAGGCCTTTCAGGTATTCTGGTTTCAGCCTCTGATGAGAACACATATGATCAAGCGACTGCCACTTGGAACTCTTTCAACAGCACCGCTCACTCCAGCATCGGACGCGTGAACGTGCATGGCTATCAATATCAAGATGGGGATAGGCAAGCGCTCTGTAATACCGTATCGAAGTCTGGACTGAGTGCTTGGAACACGGAATATGGCGAGGACGATGCGACGGGGCAGCGACTGGTCAGCAACCTCATTCTAGATCTCATATGGTTGCATCCTACTGCTTGGGTCTATTGGCAAGCTTTAGATGGAGGTGGGTGGGGCCTGATCGATGCTGATGTTCAAGCTGTGACTATTGACGACGTCAGTCAGAAGTATTACATCTTGGCTCAGTTCACACGACATATCAAGGAGGGGATGTATATCTTGCAGGGTGACAGTGACTACACTGTTGCTGCATATGAGTCGAGTGCGCAGAAGTTGATCATTGTTATGGTCAACTGGGGCTCTGCGCAGTATCTCAATTTTGATCTTTCGAAGTTTAGCCAGGGAGGTATTAATGGCGCACTGGTGAAGAGATGGAGTACTCAGATCAGGAGTGGTAATCAGTACGTGAACTTTAGTGATACGTATATGAGCGGGACAAAGTTTGGGCATATTTTGATGAAAATATGATAATGACTTTCGAGGTAGATAATGTTAAGCTTTGAAGAATGCGTTACTTGCACTTGTTAAAGGAAACCAAGAGGACAACATGCTTTCAAGCGCTATCTCAAATGTACCTGAAAGCCATCTACTTTTTATTCCGCTTTCTTTGAGAGATACAACTTTTAAAGTGTGAGAGCAGGCGAGAAATTGCATGAGACATACTAAGGCAAGAGACGCATACTCAAAGAGCTACAACTGACAATATAAAAACTCAAAAAGCAATGAAGCTGTTCACAGTACACTTCTGCGCGTGAATCTCTAAATGTACAGTATGATGCCTCGATATAAGAGAACACAAATCCGATTATCATCACCAGTCATCACTCGTGATACTCTGCTGCTCATTTGGCATTTGAAGAAGTCTTACTTCCCAAAGTAGGTACACAAATATCGACAACTTAACCATGGTTCTGGATATAGACGTCTTCTAAACGGTGTGAAAGAAATGACAATCAATAACCGAATTTTGAAAGACATCATAAGCTTTAAACCCGGCCTAACGTTCCCTCGCCGCATATGGCCCAACCAACCACACCCCCTTCATCGACCCGTTTCCACTTTCAACTACGGCCATGTCTAATAATTTGATATCATATTGGGTTGGGAGTATGTTTATGTTGTGGCTTATTGGGAAAACATGACAGAAGGGAGGGAGTATTTTTGATGGTCTTGTGAATAGAACATCAATTCTTTATATCTTCTTATTTCATTTTCCATATAGTATTAAAACCAATTCATAACATCATCTATCTCATCTCTCACATGGTATCAACATCGACTTCTCGCTCGATAAAAGGACTCATTTCGCTTCCATCCGAAACCCTTCACTTCAACCTCCTCATTGCAACCTTTTCTCTCAAACACCAACAGCCCGCTTCTCATTCAAACTATCCTCGTCACAGGAACCAGTGCTACTGTGGCCAGCACCAACAATACCATCATCAACGTGAACAAAGAACTCCTCGTCATCAAGATGTCTGAACAGCCAATAGAACACAAACGCAGCAATGAAGCCAACAACAGACGGGACAGCGAAACACCAAATCAAGTACGGACCTTGGATGGCGTCAGCAGAAGCAAGAGAGATCGCAGTCGAGATGGCGGTAATGAACAGAGACAAAGCCATAACGAAGCCGTTCATGTTCTGAGGAGAACGAGAGTATGCAATACCATAAGCAGTGACATTGATGAAGACTTCGGAGCAGGCAGTAACAGCTACAGGAATAGCCTAGAGCCACAGAGATAGGTGAGAGACATCGGTGCCAACCTCACAAGTGGAGGCTTGGTAACCACAAGGAGAAATCTGGTAGATCTCGTATTGAACCACAGCGTATGAGGCGGCGCGATGGCAGCAATGAGGAAACCAAAGGTCATGCGTGCGATGGGACCGAAGCAAATGCCGAGCTTCCGAAGGAGAGTGTAGACACCATGGTTCATGATTGGAGAGCGTATCCCAGCTTGAGGAGAATATTCGAAAACTCGAAGGCAAACTCACAGATTCCAGGGTTTCGTCCACCGAGCGAACTTGGCAGAACGCAGACAATAACTAAAGGTTGGAGGAGAATTTGAAGGTGTTGCAACGGTTTCTCAGGAGTTATGGGGATATGCGGAAAAGGATCGAGATGTTGGAAGGTGACGGCAAGACAACCTGGTCTCTGTACTCCGAGCTGGAGGCTGAATAATAGGAGGCCAGGTCAAATATCTCGCAAAGAGATGACATTATCCAATACTGGTGGGATGAGTAGAAGGAGGCAAATTCGAAGACTCGGAAAAGGATGGCATTATCCAAGAGTCACAAGTTGAGCTCAGAAGTTTGAGAATACTGCTGGATCAATCAGAGGATGCAATGAATGCCAGGATTGAATATGCGGATGTTATTTAAAACTATCAAGGATGAGACTCGCACCGTACCTAGGATCAGTTATCCATCAGATTGTCCATTACAGCCTCACGGCCTGACTGGGCGCCGATCAGCAGGGAGTAAGCGTTTCGAAGACCAAGAGAAAAGAAAGACAAAGAATAGAATATAATGAAATGGAAAAGCTTCCAACCAAGACTACAGTCGTATCCGGGCTCACTCTGCATTAGGATGTGACACTTCCATTGAACAAATGGAAATACGAGATTCTTAGCCCTTGCTACCCCTCCAAGTCCTCCTCAAATTTCTCTACGCGGACTAGCCCTAAGGGTTCCAGCCGTACAGCTCTGTTAGAATGGCAAGTGTGGACCATTGGGTTTAATCCAAAATATAAGGTTATTTGGACATGGAACGGTCTAGTGACACCGCCACAAGAGTATTAATTGCAAAGTGAAATACTCTGGGTGACTCCGCCATCTGCCATCTCTGAATCCAGAGAGCCACATTATGGAAAAGTTCGAAACGAATTTCTGGGGGTGTAAATCACTCAACATGTTTCAACATCCAACTGACACCCACGTTTGTTCGTCCTGGACGTGAATCAGCTGCCACACCCATAAGGTCTGCTAAAGAAGGTCCAAAACCCCCTGACCGCGAATACCGAGATTCAACAACTCCGATTGACCGCAGTTGCAATTCTCTCCAATATCGCAAAGCGTTCAGGAGACGCCGTCAATTCCAACACGCTTGCCATCATTTTATCAGTCTATGAAGTATCATTCCCACAGCAATACCTTAGTTTCAGGAAGTCCCCCATTTGCTTTGTTCTACGGACCGCCAGCCTCCATTGTCGACAACAAGCGTCCCTCGACTTTCCTAGAAGAGCCCAAGATTCAAGATATAGTTATGGCTCTTCGGGAATAGAGCCACTCACCTCACAGAGGATTATTTTGCGAGAGAACGATGCTCTAGCAGAAGAGAACAAACGATTCAAAGCCGAAATTACTGCAACATTGCTTTTGGGGCCTGATCAATTTGAGGATCTTGATAGGCTTGAGGGGGATAGGATTTCATAGTGGGATGGACAGCTAGAAGAATATGAGGGAAACAGGACAGGTCTGCACGAGGTTTTATTCAACGAAACCGACATCATAAGAGATATTAAGATGTGGCGAGAGAGAGGTCAACAACTACCTCAAAAGGCTGACTATAGAGAATTCACCGTGTGGCAAGATGATGTTAAAGCTTACTGCCGAGGGTTTAGCGATAGTCATACGACTATAAGTTTCTAAACTCACGCTATGAGGAAGAAATACTATCATTGCGAGGGGGCTAGCAATTGCTTACGCAAATGGTGGAGGAGGGCAGGAAGACGATGGAGAACTATAAAGAGGAACTCCGCATACTTCGAGGCAATGAGAAACTGCAGGATGATAGAAAGTTTAGGAGGAATGAACGATTCATTTGAGAGGAACATTTAGAATAATATCTTAAGGGTACAAAGTATTACAACTAGGTGATTTTCAAAACTCATGTTTTATGCATCTTAATGTACTGTATCTACCTTCATCTGAGGTTTTAAATTGTGAATGTGGTATCGACATAGTTTTACAAAAATAGAATTTGACTTTGAACAAATCAAAATTCCGTGACCTCCTTCCCAAGTTCCCGAGCCTTCGCTCCATAGATCTCCTCGATCCAAAGAAAGCTGGTGACAATATCCATCGTCTCCGCCCATCTTGCGATGAGCAAGGCCTCCATCGTCCTTCTAATTTCCTTGATGAAAAAGCTTCGATCGGCAGACGAAGATTTGACAGCAGCCACAACTAAAGCCCAGAGTCTGAGACCCAAGAACCCATTCCATTCCACAAGGTCTGATCGAAGTGCTATCTTGATGTTTCCGATGAAGTGATATCCCGTGACGTAGTAAACCCTGAATTTTACCCGGATATCGTCCAGATAGATAAGAGCAGCAAGCCGGAGTATACTTTCTATTTTGCTTTCTGTTTTCATGATGCTAAAAGATCCCTCTCCGTCATATATGGACAGCAGTCGTAGAATTATGGGGTTGATACGCAATCCAAGAAACCATGGATCCTCCCATACATCTGGGAGTCCTCGCCTGATTATGTGATTCAGTGTGTAGAGGTCCTGGAAGATGTCCATCAGCTCTCGCCTCTCTGAGTAAAGTAGTTCCAACTTCTGTTTAACGTTCATGAACTTTTGAGGGATGGGAATTTCCAAAACCGGAACTGGGGGCAGATATCTCGTGGGAGGGGGATAGGTAGGCGGAAAGCCAAATGCATAAGCTCCAGAGACGTCCTCCCTTCAATAGTCAGCTAGTATTCAAAATAACGAATAAAAAGCAACAAGTAGCATCATACCAGAGAATCATCAATCGAACTACAGCATTGTCTTCTAAGGTCTCAATGCCACCTCTGTGTTGAATGATTTGGACCAAACCCGCTATATCGACTCTGTATCTCTCGATATCCTGGATGATGACCTAGCTGGGTATAAGCTTAGGTACTTCCGAGGAATCCAAAGATAGAATGCCCACATCATGCATTAGAAATGTTATAACAGTACCCACAACTCCATCACTGATGCCAAGAAGTGCATGGGATAATCGCTCAGTCACGGAACTAATCGCCCTTTGTTGATATATCAAAGCCTTGTGTAGGTCACCACCGTAAATCAAGGCGCGGTGATTCACCGCTGTACTCAAAGTTTGAAGGAAAGATGCTGGATCTCGCATCATCATTTTAAACCACACTGGTTTGAAAGCTGGGCTGACGCCTTTGGACTCGGTTTCTGCCTCAACTGAGAGGGACATTAGATGTATTCTTGGGAAATCGATTCTGGTAAAATAATTTTGGAGTGGGGGATAAACTTACTGTACTGAACCAACTGGTATGCCTCTTCGTCCATCTCGATAGGATAACTGCGGGTTCCAATAATCAACTTCAGATTCTGGATCGCCCTTCATTCTCGCTGAGAAATTCATGTAACTAGGAGGAATGAAGACTTACATTAATTTTTCTTGTCCAATTCTGGCATGGAGAGAGATGCGTGTCTCTTCGACCAAGTCTGGCGTGAATGGCTTTCTCTCGTCGGTGAATTCTTCTCGTGGGACCAAATAATCATATTCTAAAGTAGAGGAAACACCCTTGGGAATTCCATCACCTGAACGGTAGAAATTACCTCCACTTCCATTGGTATTCCCTAATCCTGCCCTGGTTTGGCCTCGCTTTCGTCCCCGGTAGGCTCGACGTACCTGTCTTCGAACTAAAACTTTCGTCCCAGATTGCGCAGCCTCGCTAGGGCCAACGAAAGCCCTCTTGGAGGGCTCAGGATCCTTATGATGAGCTTCTCTATCCTCATTCCTGCCTGTTATCTGGCTCCTGCGTCGCGCTTGTTGGCGGACAAATCTTCTGTTGGCGGGGTCCTTGGCTTCTCTCGGGCTTGAGATATTGACAAATGCGAAATCAACAGGCTGGCGAGAAGTCCGGACTCCTGGAAAGGTAGAGGGCAAGTCATTATGTTCCGTACCTTTGTCTATAATAGAAAAGCGCAATCAGTCACTATTCCACAACAATTCTAAGAAAATGGAATACCCCGCTTTTCAGCAGCTTCATCGTTCTCTTCAGAACCGGGAATCAGTTTCCACTGGCTCTTCCATTTCTGATTGTTTGACATATCTGATATCCAGTTTTTAGAGGTAAGAGAGTCCTCCCTCATCGCTTTTCCAAGTTTAGCAAACACCGATTCTCCTAAAGCTCTGATGATTCACGCGAGAAGTGCAGAGCGATGGATTCATCTCAAATGCCAGGTAGCGAATCAACCGTCTGAATAGAGCGGTAATGACAAAGAAAGGCTGAGCAGCGTAACCACCAGAAACGCGAAAAAGAAAGAATTATGTACTAAGCTGTCAGTTTGGCGGGAAAAGACTCGACTGATTTCTAAAAAAAATTAGGAGGGGGGACAACCTCTCTTTATACTACAGGAAGAAGCAAATACAGACTAGACCCAACAAGGAAGGGATCAGCGTTCCAACTAACATAAGCACAAATATTAAGTTCACAAACTTCATCTTCTTTTATAGCGCATACTCTCCTTGAAATGTGGTTAATTGCTAGATAGTCGTTCTTCCGGCGACAAAGATGACTTGTTGCTACTACCTCTTTAGAGCCCCGGCTGTCCGACCACTGGGCAGGAAACTATGACTGGCTACTGATTGAACCCTGAGTACAATACACGTATACTTTCCATTGGTGAAAATCACACTCTTCAAACTTTCAGGTAAGCAAGAGAAATCAAGTTAAGGTTAGGACTTTACATTAATGAATCAGACGAGCTCTCAAAGAGACCTGAATAATGTTTGAAATGGCAATCCTTGGCCCTCAGGAAGAAAAGTAATAGACTAAGGAGTGAGAGAAACGCTTGTTAAATGAACCTTATTCAAAGAAGCTACTCTAGATGATAAAAGAGGGGGGTACAACGTGTCGTTGCGTAGGACCACGACCAGCAATCTCTGCATGCCATGAGGATCTTTACAGCAGATATCACTGGAGGAATAGCAAACAAATAGACAGACTTGATGTCTATATGTTATATATCTGCAAAAGAAAGTTGGTAATTTCGGGGTCTGGTTTTGTTAGATCGGTCCTTTCAGGATATTGTGCAACACCTTTGCCATGTCGTAGTCCGGGACTGAGGATTGAACATCAATCATTCCACCAACATTCAAGCTGCAAATCTGGAGTAGAAAGTACTGAATTCTGCAATTTTTCGAAGTGGGCGAAGACCTTCTAAATGCCACCGATCGTCAAGGATGCTGGCCCGAGATGCCAAGACAAAAGAGCGGGAACGGCTTTGCTATATTTAGAGTAGTGCCATACTTCAAATGCATTATTAATCCAAATGAGCTCCCATGGTTGGCGATAGGTTCGTTTCACATTTGCATCAGTCTAGTGCGAGTTGACAGCCCTGGCTTTGGGAATGTCAAGAGGTCATTTCCCTAAAGAGGTTAGACAGTTATTAGTGGCGCTTGTCAAGGCAAAGGAGAGAACTGAAATTCAGCAATTCATCAAAGTACTGAACTTCTGTTTCTCCATTCCACATTTCCATTGCGTCTTCCTCATATGTGTGAATCGTTCACTGCTTGTGAATACTTCTAGTGAGCTACATCAAAGACTTTCCTAGTCCTAACAGACCGCCCCGCAAGTAAGATTTGTACAGCTATCCTCCATCGCTCACTTCCATTGAGCTATCTCAATCAAAGCCTTGACAGCTGACTATTCTCTCTCCAGAGTATGTAACTCGGATACAAGGTCATTGTACTCGGTTACTTCAGAGACACTTGGAGCTGTACCTGGCTGCTCGAATGCGCGGGTCGAGAGCTTGCCATCCAGCTTCTTGTATCGCTTATTGAGCTTAGCCCAACCGGATTTGGTGAACTTGGATGTAACTGGGCCTGGAGGAGGTTGGGTGGTTGTTTCGCATTGACTTAGTTCGCTGTCTTGAGCGATTCTAATCTTTCTCCATGCCCCCTAGTGTAGCCGTGCTCGACTTCTTTGGGAACGGTCCATTGATGTTCTGGTATTCGACAAAGATGCATTCTAATCTGTCTCTCAGATCCTGGACGCCTTGCTTATGGAAGCCACCTTGACTGCAGTCTGCGGTAAAGTAAAACTGTTGGGAATATATGGACTATTGTGTCTCACCGGGAATGGAGGAGAAAGTTGGCTCCCGATTGCACACGGAGACTTTGTTCGTTGGAAGTAGATGGACGATTGTGTTTGATAAGGTGAGGGAGGTTGGATGGCTGCTAAAGGAGTTAGTGGGAAGAACAAGGCAAGATTTATATGCCTTCCAGTGATCAATTGTGGAGAATGTGAATCGATACTACGACAACTGGCCAGTGATGGTTCATGCCAAGCTAAAGTGAATATTTGCATATATAATATCTTCATGAAAATTGAGTTTCAGTGACTCAAATCATGCCAGTAATTGAAGAGCGACAATTTACAAATTCAGACACGTCTCCGGCTACTGAATTGTGACGAAAGATCTAAGAAGGCTCCTCACTCTTAAGGATAGAGAATTTACATTGGCTCTTTGAGGATTGTTTAAGATAATCCAGCATTCTAGGCTGGATGATTGCCTTCCTCAATCAGTAGCATTTCAATTGGTGAGACTGAATGAGCTATCTAAGATAGATTAATGATGAAGTGTAACTTCTAAAGCCCCTTTGATCAGTTACAGTCAGTGGTATGAAAACAGCCTTCTGAAGCCAGTCTCTTCGCAAGGAGAATAAGAATTGTGAGAAGATTGCCTAAGACCTACGACTGAACAGGATGATCAAGTAAACTTTACGCAGACCTTCTACCTTTAAAGGTATCTTGAACTCTGAAAATTGTCGAATCCATCGATTTTGTCTCACCAACCCATTTGGTATGGATCTTGGTTCTGTTAAATCTGGTCCTTGGAACAGTGATGCAATTATGAATCGTACATGCACTATTAAAGGTATGACCACATCATCTGGACCAGAGAGTTCTACGGGGAAGATCGCGAGCACTTAAGAGTTTCTCGTGACTCATGAGTCATTTTCCATTTCGCCCAGAAACATCTCCAATCAATACGTCGAAGGCAATCTTCTTCGCTCAACTCAAACCTCACCACACGCATCGACATCCATCATCTTTCACATTCCCAAACGACCACCCGGTAGCAGTTACGAAGTCCCTCTTATTTCAAGCAGATAAATTGCAAGCAATAAATTCGTGGGTTATCGACGACTCAGCAAACTCACAGCCGGTCGCATCAGCCATCAAAATGCCTCACAACGACGAGAACCGGCCCACCTCCTCAAGAGACTATTTCGCTCCGACAGATCTACTCCTTACTCAAAAATTCCAACGCCTATAAGCACAATATCTCAGACTAGGTGAACAATACTCGCACGCCGAAACCCAATAACGACACAACGGAAACTCACTTGAAAGGCCCAGCAAGAAATCAGAAAATTGAAGGAAGAGCACGTGCAATATTTGTCAGAGGTTCCAAAAGTGGAGGCAGCATTTGATATTCTGAGAGAGGAAAGTCACGCTGAGACGACGAGAGATGAGGCGTTAGAGGAAACTATGAGGTTGAGGGAAGAGAAATGAGGTTTTGAAGAAGCAGGCTGTGGAGCATTTTAATACGAATGTTGGGTTGACTATGAAGGAAGGCGAATCCGATATTCGAGCGGAAGAGATGAATATCATCTTATGAGATTTGGTCGAGGTGGAAAGAGCCCGAGAGCCAAATGACGCGGCTGGGAAGAAAGAACTTGAGGAAAGCGTCCAGAAACGGTTCGATGAAGCCGTGAAGAGACAAGTCGAGAAATCACCGAGCGAAATATGGAGGTCAAGCAAACGACGGAGCGCATCAAACGAAAAATATCTTTGACCGATCTGAAATTGGTACTCGAAACCCCGAACGCCGTCAATCGGAACCTGGCAGACGATTTGGCCGAGGAGCAAGCTATGGTTCGAGACCGTAACGACCGAATTTTGCACCTGGAGAAATTGTTGAGAGAATGGGATGTGTAAGTCATAGAACTGAAGAATGAAGCAGCCAGGAAGGAAAGGAAGGAAAGGAAGGCAAAGATTTAAAGGCAGCGCAATTTTGCGGGGCTGGGCGGGCAGGTCAAACTTCACCAAGTTTGTCAGCTTAGATACACGAGTAAGAGCTCCGCCATCCAAGGACAATTTGAATGGAGGTGGCGTTTCAATAATGCACCTACTTTCATTTCGAATATGGCAGTTTCAAGAGCAAGTGCGAAAACCGATGCAAATCATGCGCCGAAATATATCTTAATGTCCCCTCGTAGAGCCTTTCACCAGCTTCAGAGCATTCTCCTCCCAGCCATCCGCTCCGCCATGTGCCTTCACAATATCCATTACATTGACATCTCCAAAGGGTAGCTCTCGGTGACGTCCTATCAAAGCAGTATTTCTCGTACTGGGTATTCTCAACATCTCCTTCTCTACCTCCCAACCGCACTCCTTCGCAATATTCGAGACCCACACTACCAACGAAGCGAACGCCGAGCTCGAAACAGCGGCTCCTTTGGGGGCAGCTGCTCGGAATCGAGCACCGCTGAGGGAATGACTGCAACAAGGGATCATCATGAAAGGGGATTCGGAAAGGTTTGCGAGGATTGGAGTCCAGGGTGTGAGCTCGTCGGCGTGGTTGGATATTATGAAAGTTCCCTTAGGGAAAATGCCATTATGTATGCCAGGAGTAGAAGTTTGCTCGTTCGATTGATGGTTCGATTTGCTTTCATTGGTGATTTCGGTGTGATCTGATTCGATTGCTGATTCGGTGATTGCTTCCGCGAGGTCTGAAGTTGTAAATGCGTCTGCTGACGGCGGTTCGTACGTCGGGTTTATGAGTGTACTTCCACTCGTTTGTAGTATCGATGGAATCAATACCAATTCCTTCAAATTCTCCTGTGCCTTTGGGCTGTGCGTTGGCCATGATTTCCTTCTCCTCGCATCAAACCCCCACCCCAAATAGCCCTCCTCGAGTAGAATATGAATGAGCAATCCATTCCCACATCCAATGTCGACGAAGCCTGGAAATTGTGTGTCCTTGTACATCTCATGCCATAGCTCAATCAAGAAGGCAGCTATTCCGAGATCTTCAAAGACGTGCTTCCCAGGATCTGTGATTTCGGCCCATCCCTGAATGAGTGTCCTCGCGTACTTGGCTTTGAGTCGCGCATATGTATTTTGAACAGTAGCTTGAGGTAAAATGACATCGTGGTTGACTCTCTTAACGTATCCAGCAGCACTCCCTTGGCCGTGCTTGTGTAGAACTGCCAGTAAATGCTGAGCGGTCCGTTCAAGCTTGACGGATCGGGGCTCGGAGTCGAAGAAAGAGTAGTGTATGGATACACTGCCCTCTTTGGATTCGGGATCGAAGGTATGAAGAAAACCAATGCCATGAACAGCAGGATGATAGAAGGGCGATTCGGCAGGCGAGGAGATATGAGGCCTGTATATCACGAGTGACCGTATCTCTCCTGAGTCAACAACTTGCTCGTAGAAAAGACACGTCTGATCCAAAGGCTTGTCGACTACAATGTTCCTAGGGATCATAGTTCGTACCATGACGGTCTTGAGATCGTAGTCCTTGACATGGGTGATTTGTGGAGGAATCACCGACTGACTGGGGAAAGTTCCGGTGAATGGACATTCCAGAGATATATCAGCACGAAACAAATGATTCGAGTTGATATTGGGGTTTCTAACAAGGTTCAGCATCACTTGCCGGAAGATCTCTGGAGGAAATGTGCAATCGTGTCTGAAGAGAGGTGTCCAGTGTCCTCCGGCAATCTCCTCAAAGACTGCAGGGGAGCCAGTTGGATACGATTCGAGATTGGACAGCATTTTGGCGTAGGATTTCGACTGAATAGTACTTGAATATCGAACTTGAGCCCTGGAGATGGAGTATCGACGCTTACTGAGGGAGGACGTGGTCGAACGGCGGAACTGTAAAGCGTTTGCTCCAATCACGTGATCATGGAAGTTGGTTCGAGGTTGACTGATGACACTATAACATCGAAATATCTCTGAATTTGGCCTGGAACAGCTTGTATTCCAACCATTCCTGGGGCATCTCAATCGTATGTTCATTTCTTGTCATGTCGATGAGGCTGAGGTTTGCTCTCTGAAGGTCACCCAGCATATTTGTTAGGGCTAACGCTAATCTCTTTTCGGAATCTAAGCGAGACGTAGCGCCCACGAACTTGCACTTTCGCGACTTTCTCAATTTTAGTGACGAGATCAACGACAACAACTTCTACCCACAGAACGACCTGGGTAGCCATTGAATCGACAACCAACACAGTCGGCGGATACCTACGCAACAGCTAATATGCGTACCTACGACGATACCTTCTCCGGCGAGAAGATCTACCCTGGAAAGGTACGGCTTCCCAAATTCCGCGTCGACGAGGTGGCGAACGATTGAGATACTCAAGGGCATCGAAAGGAGAGGGAATGGCACATGAAAGAATATATGCTGATTTTTTTGGTTTACAGGGCAAGCTCTACGTCCGTGGTGATAGCAAGATCTTCCGATTTCAAAATGGAAAGACCGAATCCCTCTTCCTCCAGCGCAAGAACCCTCGTCGCATTGCATGGACCGTCCTTTTCCGAAGACAACACAAGAAGGGTATCTCTGAGGTATAGCATAATCTGGGACCTTGAAGTTGGAAATGGAAGTGATGGGAAGATGAACTGGATGCTAATGCTTCTGCGATCAACAGGAAGTTGCCAAGAAGCGCTCGCGCCGCACAGTCAAGTCCCAACGTGCCATCGTCGGTGCCTCTCTCGATGTGATTAAAGAGCGACGATCCCAGCGACCCGAGGCCCGTTCCGCTGCCCGCGCAGCAGCAATCAAGGAGGGCAAGGAGAAGCGTGCCGCGGCACAGAGCGCGAAGAAGGCTGAGAAGGCGAAGAGTGCCGCTTCTGCAGCAAAGGGACAGACTGGACGAATTGTAGGAAAGCAGGGAGCTAAGGGTGCGCCAAAGAAGGTCCAGGCCACGAGCCGCTAAGGGGATGGATGGACTTTTGCTTTGGGTTTTCTTGTGGTTTGGGTCATGCATGGATGAGCACATGGGCTTTGCGGGTTCTTGAATGATAGCTATTCAATGGAAGACCGCTACCTACAACCGGATTGGCACATGTGTTGAATGTGATACGGAGCGTGAGATACTTGGGTTTGAAGGGAGAATTGTTTCGATGGAAGGTGCGAATTTGGGGAGATGCTGCCAGCCTGGCTCTGGACAAAGATTACACTTTATTTCTCGAGTGCTGGAAAGCATGCCAGAGGGAAGGCCGCAATTTCTGAATTCTCATACTCAATCCTCTCCCAATATGCTTGTCTTCAGCCGAGTGGCCTCTCTTCAAGCTCGGGGTTCAACTTCGTGAAGCCCAAATGTTTCTGTCGAAGCTCCCCACCATCCTCACGGAGGTAGACTCATGACTAGTAATCGGCGTCAACCTCTTGGCCTCAGTAATTATTGCGAGTGTGCTATCTCCATTATAGCGGTATATTACTCTATATTGATCAGAGCGGCTGGATTAATGGACTAAATCAAAGTTGATCATCTTCCTTTTCACTATTTACTAGGTAACAACTCCCTTAATTCCACTGGCTGCGGATCTTGGGAAAGTTACTTGTGTTGTTCTCCATGTGTATCCCCCTATCCCGCTCATAAGTGGTTCATCTCATATCTCAGACCCACTCCCTAGGGGATGTTCGACTTTGGTGCTTCATCACGAGGATTGCACCCAGCTTGGCTCCAATACTGAATTTAAACCACTACGACTCAGTCACCTCCCCACTCCTCAACCTCTCCGTCTACACCAATCTTGCGGCTCGCTGTGATCTCCTGAATGGCAACTGGACGTCTGGAAAGGAGTCGGTGCCGGAATTCTTGAGGATGATTAATCAGTATACTCTTGAGTATTTCGTGGGGAAGATTAAGACATCATGCTTGGTTCTTCATACGGAGCAAGATCACTTTCTGAACGGACAAGCGAGGATGGTGTTGAGAAGCTGGGATGTGAGAAAAGCTTTGTGAGTTTTGGCGATGTAGATCGGGTTGGTGCTGGGAGCATGCGATATGGGTGCTGGGGTGGTTGCATGTGGAGATCTCTGATTGGCTTGGGGATAAGATCAGGGCATAGCAATGCAACTGGAAGGGAAGCTTAACGCGTTCGAGGAAATGTGATTGTACTTGTACGGCATGCCAGCTATACGGCTACGTGAATCCTGCAGCTGAATCAAGTAATCAGGTTGGATTGATCGTGTTATTTGTACATGGGTTGATGGTCTGGCGTTGAATCTGGGTTGAGAAGCAAGGGAAATGGGAGTATGTTGCATTGCGGAGGTGATGGGGTGAGATGCTGTCAAAGAAATCAATCGAGGAAGAACCTTGCTAGCTCAGACCACTTTGTGTGGCACAACATGTGAGGCGCACCAATCACAACGGTGGATTTTTGGCAGTTGTGTAGAAAGTTTTGGAATTTCTGGAGACAGAACCTTCTCATGATTGGCTACGCGGGGAAGCTCCATTTTCATGTCCGCCTCCAAACTTTGTTTACTCGCTAAGGTGTATAGCTAATTCCGCCAACATTGTCGTCCCTAATCGTTCATTTGCTTATAAAAATTGGGATGCTCAAAAGAATTGTATATATCCCTAGCTTAGGGTAGATGTTCGAGATCATAGTAGAGAGGACTTTAAGGTTCTGGTCGAAAGAGAATACCCTGAGATCTCACAACTCAGTACTCTGCAAACTTCGTATTCGCAATCCACTCAATATTATCCTGGTCTGTGCCTATTCGTGACCTGGCTCAACTTCGGCTCAATCGTGTGCTTATGCCTCAGGCTGCGCCACTACTCTGTGGTTCAGCAACCCAAACGGTAAGTCCACGGACGGGCTTTGCTATCCAGCTTGCTGCAGTGAAAGGCTATCGGGGTATTGCTTCGTCTCCATTGTTGGTGTCTTCATCTGGAAGCTTGTTACCAAATTCTTACAACCCCAAGAATCTTTTCCTGAATTTTACAGTTGAGAAAAGAACGGAGTAAAAAATTGCCTTACCTGAGGCTGCAAGTATTCAAGCCCCGCTCTTTTCGAGCAGTGGTGTTAAAACGACACATCGCATTCTGCACTACCTTAGCTCACAACCTGATCTAGATCCCCATGAAGGGAGTGAAGTTCTCTCATGATGGAGCTTGTAATATCTGCGAGCGAGCAGTGAACTCGCTCCTGCACGATTCAGAGATAAATGTTTACATTGACACCTGGCTACCTCAGAGAGTCACTTGTGAGCAATGTCACGAGAAATATCAATGCCCATGTTGTCTGAAGCTTGCTTCGAAGCTGAGGTTAATCGACGAACGATTCAACAACAATAGGGTCGGCGATAATAAACCAGAAGTCACCATTGAGGTAGAGACCTTCTTTGCGAGGATCTTACGAGGGCGTTTCCCGCCAGAGGTTTCGCAAGGATTACGAGTTGCTCTAGTGAGAGAGGACCCTGGACGAACGGCTCTTGATGGAATTTGGTTGACGGCATTCAAAAATGAAAATCGTACTTCTCCTGGTCTTCTGAGGGCACAGCACTCCTGGACTTCCAACCTTGAGCAACTCCGACTTTGCCTTGAAGAATGTGAACAATCCCATGAAATGTGCAAGAGGAAGGATTTGAGCCAATTATCATCTGCGAAAGACTTGTATCTTTTGGATTTGAAAGAGCGCCGACTTGTCATGGAGACTGTTGACACTACTTATGTGTCCCTCAGCTATGTCTGGGGACAAGTACATGACACCCTTGACTGTCGGAAGTCTCGCCTGGAGATGCTCATGCAGGAAGGGGCATTAGACAATCCACACCTTTTCAACCCACCTCTTACGGTCAGAAGTACCATGGAGTTTGTGGAGACCATGGGCGAACGATATTTGTGGGTGGATCGGTATTGCATCGTTCAGGACGATCATTACCACAAAGAGGCCCAGCTTAAGAGAATGTGTCAGATTTATGCCTCTGCGAGGTATACCGTAATAGCAGCAGACGGAACAGCTGCAGATGGTCTAATAGCTTGGGATTCGGATACCAATCGCGATCATGTGCATAGCAATCTTTGGTATTGTGACGAGACGTACTCAATACTTGCAGGAGTAGGACTTGAGGAAGATCCGTTCAATAAAGGTGCTTGGGACACGAGAGGGTGGACCTTCCAGGAGAAGCTCTTCTCTCCAAAGACCATCATATTCAGTGCTGGAATAGTCTTTTGGAGATGTCATGAGCAATTCTGGCAGCAGGACTTCCACCATGCTTCAGCGTCCCACTGGAGACAATTTCAGCCTCTTCTGTCTCCACCATGGCCTAGTTTGATTTACCTCTCGTCTCTAGCATCGGGATTCGCCCAAAGAGAGCTTACTTTCCCTTCCGATTGCGTGGCCGCATTTTCTGGTATTCTAGGCCACCTTGAGTCTCATTTTCCGGGAGGGTTCTTATTTGGGATGCCTGAGTTATGGTTCGATATTGCTCTGCTCTGGGAACCGGCCGACCCATTTCTTCAAGATCGATTTCAGAAAGGAGAGATCGCTCCTGTACCTACGTGGTCTTGGGCTAGATGGAAGGGCAATATCAACTTTCGAGCTTGGGAGATGGCAACACATCTCGTCGTCGTTGAGGAGAGGATGTGTCCAAGACTCCTTGATGGGCCGTTATTCCGAGATGTGCCCAAGGAGTCGAAAGAGACTATCCGTCGTATAACGGAGGGCGAGACAAGTCGGCTCGGAATTTCTCCCCTCGTCCGCTGGTATCGACAAATCAATAAGTCAATGACACCTCCGCTAGGAGTTAGACCGATTCTCAATTGCTACAATGGCTTCAGACACTACGAGGCGAACATTGATGCGGAACCTCCTCCACCTTGGATACGAAAGTATACTCCGAACGGTCATGCGTATACAACAAAAGATGCAAGAGAAGATTCGCCGATGTACAAATGCCCGATATATTCGTTGAATGACATTTTATACCCGTCTGAGAGCGACTCCGCTCAATTACCCACGATTCTCGGCCGGGTGAAGAGAAGATTTCTGCGCCTAGGTGCGAGTTCCGGACTAAGATACTGTGACTTGACGGGCGGTGAGCCTTTCTTTCCCTTGGTCCCTAATTTTCAGCTATTATCGCTCGAGGAGAAGATACAGGTTGGGACAATGACGGCAAACGTCGTCAATAAGGAGATCGCCATTGAGACCCTCGCTGCGTCAAAGGCTATTGCTGCACGCATTGGCCTTTTAATAAATGACAAAGAGTCTGTGATAGAAGTGATAGCACTCTCTGCTGGTGAGTGCAGCTGCCATAACGGTTCCCATGATGTTATGCATCATCAGCTATACCAGTGGGAGACGCATAAGGCCCGGGAATCTAGTGATGAAATATATCGGTATTACAATGTTATGTTTATCCGTCGGCGATCAGACAACGTTGCAGAAAGGATGGGAATTGGCAGAGTTGAGAGGGGTCTATGGGACGAAAAAGATCTTGCAGAGATAGATATTGTACTCGGTTGATGGTTATGATCGTTGCAGAAAAGCTCTCCAACACTAAAAAATAGTCCACCTTTTCCAACTTCACCCTTCGTCCCTCTCTACCCGCGCCCTTCTCTCCTTTGTTCAGTTGCCAACGTCATTTTTTCCGATTGGCTCGACGGTAAGTGCCTGGGACGCCAGCTCCTTGGCCGATTTGTACTTATTCCACTCTGATACCGGGATAATCCACCCGCACAAACCACATCCCTTTTATCACCTAGTCATGCATAGACTTTGATTTTGCTCAACTAGAGCACTACACAAAGGCCGCGCACAACCACGCGTCCTTCCGCAATGGGCTGTTCTCGTGATATGCTTTTGCAAGCTCCGAACTTCATCAGCCCAGCCATTACCGCCATCGTATATCTTTTCACAACTTTAATCAGCCAAGAATCGCTACCGGCTATCTTTCTTCACCGACTTCTTGCATCATCTGCTCATCACGAACTTCAAAGGCGAGACACCATTCGTCGGCACATGATGCCATATGTCTGACGTCCTCTCATGCACATTCCCACCATGAGCAACGCTGGCCGCTCCTTGCCCCTTAGTAGCCTCACAAAAAGCTTTCATGTTTCTCACTGTCGCAGGACACAACACTGGCTATTGGGTCGATTCTGCAAAGCATCAAAGATGCAGCTTCAAGACCTGCACCGTCTGCATCAACTGACGATGATTCTTGACTCCAGGGTTGGAATTTGGCAGGAATCACGTGCTTTCAGGCCGTCCAATTTGTCTAGACCAAAGTCGTTATGATGGAGATATAATGGTGGGTGTAGAGAACTTTTCAAAAGGCTAAATGATGTCATCGAATGCTTCATTGTTGGAGCCCTTGATCAAGTCTGAATGCCATAGGTACAGATAAACAGCTCCGTGAGATATTTACATGAAGGAGCCGTAATGGTCAACATGAATAGGTACTTACACTTTAAAATAGCTATGGTACAGTAGAATTCGAAATCGCTTCAGTTCCGAACACAAATGCCTTCGTACTTCTTAGCTTGCTAAGAAGAAGAAGGGGCTTCGAAAAGCTTACCAGAAACTTTCAAAACCGGGTATAAGTTAGTCCACTCCGGGGTTACACATTTTATCCCTTATGATTGTACGAAGGCGGACGGTCTTGAAATCCGGATGCCCGTTTCGCTAGGGACACCCCCTACCTACGGTCGCGATAATAAATTCCCCTCAAATTTAATTCACCCAAAATTAATATGCAACAAGAGAACTGCTTCTCCTCTATCTTACAAGTCCTTACTTGAGAATTTCTTATTTTAGGTTGATTTTCTATGCGAATTTGAAAACATCGAGATTTTGGTGTTCTTGGCTCTCGCTTAGGCGTGTCCGGATTTCAAAGCCGCTCGCCTTCGTATCGCCTAATCGATCTATTATCTCGATAATTTTTGGGGCACTTTTACAGCCATAAGAGCTATTAAATCATTAGCCCTTTTTCTTCTGAAAGTGCGAAGGCTTCGTGCAAGCCGCAGGCTAGCACTCTAGTGATTCGTAAGTTGATCCATATTTATAGATGAACTAGTACTATTATGGCTAGCTAACTGAGCCGTTGACCTTGCATTAGCCTAAGTTACTTTCTCCAGGGCACATCGGCCCCGGTGCTAGCCGCCCTTTCCCGCATTTGTTGACTCGACTGAGATGTTTGCCCAAAGATTAAGATTAATACATCCAAAAATGCCCCAAGTTGGGACACCACCACCGAAGGCAGATTCTAGCTGGTCCTCTGATCCCTAGGTTCAAATTGGCTATTCTGGTTCTCTGGTTCATCCTCTTTGTGCTTCCTCGCATACTGTACCAAGATACTATACGCGCTGAAGAGCATGGGCAGTTGCGGGGTCCAAACGATGAGTGACGGCTTCGGTCTCCCTCGAGATGCTCCTTAGCGATAAGGACAAATCATGGCTCGGTCGAGCGTAAATTTCGAATATCCTAGAGAGCCAGCTATGAATCCCTGAATTCCAGCGGTGAGCCCTAGCGATTGGCAGGGCTTGCGCGCTTACAGTGATGCATAACGTTGCCATTGCCGCGAGGCTGCCGCTCAGCTGAGTGCGCCCGCCTCAAACCAATATCCTTTCCCAACTCAACAAACAACTTCGCATGCATGCCGAGTCGACGGCTCGATACTTACTGAGAACCCCTTCCTTTTAGGCCCTCCCCCAAATCTGGCTGAATAATGCGTCTCCTAGCATACAACAATGATGGCGAGTTCAGCCTGACCCAGTTCTTTGGCGACGACATTCCCGAGTATGCTATACTTTCGCACAGATGGGAAGCGGAAGAGGTCACCTTGGCAGATCTGACGGATGGTACTAGCAAGAAAATGGCGGGCTACGGCAAGATACAGTTCTGCGGAGAACAGGCTAGGCGCGACGGCTTGCAATACTTCTGGGTGGACACTTGCTGTATCGACAAATCAAATAGCACCGAGCTCGCAGAGGCTATCAACTCTATGTTTCGCTGGTACCAGGATGCGACTAAATGCTACGTCTATCTATCAGATGTTTCGAGACCTCCCTTCGATACGGACGAGAAGTCCAACGGGCCCTGGGAAGCGACATTTCGGAAGAGCAGATGGTTCACTCGAGGCTGGACCTTACAGGAGCTTATTGCGCCGGCATCAGTTGGATTCTTCTCAAAAGAAGGGGTGCTACTAGGCAATAAGGCATCCTTAGAGCAACATATTTGCGAGATAACAGGAATTCCTGTCAAAGCCCTTCGAGGAAGCCCGTTAATTGATTTCGGCATCACTGAGCGAATGTCATGGGCAGAAAGTCGTGAGACGACTCGTAAAGAAGATATGGCGTACTCGCTGCTAGGCATTTTCGACGTCAATATGCCGCTCATCTATGGCGAAGGGAGGGAGAAGGCATTGAAGCGACTTAGAGAGGAGATCGACAAGACTTCAAAGGGTAGGTCCTTCTCTTCTGTCGATAACACTTATCAAGAGTAAAGGCGCACCTGAGCTTTAAGAAGCAGCTGACTAGAGTAGGGACGAAGCGCGAGGACTTCCGGGTTACCTTTAGTCTCTCTTATGTTTCTGATGTCGAACACTTTGTGGCAAGAGAGGCAGAGCTCGTAGAGATGCACAGGGCACTTAGCGGTGACGGCTCCCGCCGAATAGCTGTTCTTCATGGTCTAGGCGGAATCGGCAAGACACAACTTAGTGTTGCATATGCAAAGCGGCATAAGGACAGCTATTCAGCAATATTCTGGCTAAACATCAAGGATAAGGATTCTTTAAAGCAGAGTTTTGCTAAAGTAGCAAGGCAGATATCACGAGAACACCCCTCGGCTAGTCGGCTTAGCAACGTGGATACAAATGAAAACCTCGACGAGGTAGTAGATTCTGTTAAGGCATGGTTGAGTTTGCCTAACAATACACGATGGCTAATGATATACGACAACTACGACAACCCTAAATTATCTAGAAACACAGATCCGACGGCCGTGGATATCCGAAGTTTCCTTCCTGAATCATATCAAGGGTCAATCATAATCACAACGCGGTCATCGCAAGTAGGGTTTGGTCATCCTATCCAGATTCGTAAGCTAGAGGATGTGCGTGATAGTCTTGAGATTTTGTCAAACGTGTCAAGACGGGAAGGACTAAGAAGTGGTAAGGACACTGTAGATATTTGTACTGCAGCTCTAAATTCAATGCTAGATCCCGACGCTATCAAACTTGCTAAGGAATTAGACGGGCTTCCTCTTGCAATAGCTACTGCTGGAGCATATCTTAATCAAGTGGCGATAAGTTTATCAGACTATCTTCGCTTGTACAAGGAGTCATGGGCAAAACTCCAGAAAACAAGTCCTGAACTAAGCTCGTATGAAGACCGAACGCTATACTCTACATGGCAGCTTTCATTTAATTATATTGAAAAAAGGAATAGACTTTCGGCTAAGCTTCTCTACTTGTGGGCATACTTTGATAACCAGGATCTTTGGTTTGAGCTTCTTCGGCACGGCGATTCTGAGGACCCTGACTGGATACAAGAGCTTGTTGAAGACGAGTTAAGCTTCCACGGCGCAGTGCGAGTACTAAGTGATTACGGGCTAGTAGAACTAGACACGTCTTCGCAGGGATTAATCGAGTCAAGAGGATATAGTATTCACGGATGCGTTCACTCATGGACAATTCACGTTTTAAACCAAGAGTGGGATTGCGATCTCGCTAGGGTAGCAGTGGAGTTTGTGGGATCCCATGTCCCGGGAGAAGAGGCTATTCAGCCCTGGCTGACACAACGACGGCTTCTCCAGCATGCAGCAAGATGTTCGTATATTGTATTAAATGGCTTGGTTATAAATGATGGCATGGAATGGGTATACAACAACTTGGGCATCCTCTATAAGCGCCTGGGCAAGCTCGATGAGGCGGAGCAAATGTACGAGCGTGCGCTGCAAGGCAACGAGAAGGCGCTTGGTCCAGACCATACATCGACCCTTGAGACGGTCAACAATTTGGGCCTCCTCTACACCAACCTGGGCAGGCTCGATGAAGCCGAGCGGATGTACGAGCGGGCGCTGCAAGGCTTCGAGAAGACGCTTGGTCAGGACCATACATCGACCCTTGGGACGGTCAATAACTTGGGCATCCTCTATAGGCGCCTAGGCAGGCTCGACAAAGCCGAGAGGATGTACGAGCGAGCGCTACAAGGCAAGGAGAAGACGCTTGGTCCG
>NXFV01001217.1:0-18374 GCA_002803225.1 Gamarada debralockiae | reverse complement strand
ACCTGGGCAGGCTCGATGAAGCCGAGCGGATGTACGAGCGGGCGCTGCAAGGCTTCGAGAAGGCGCTTGGTCAAGACCATACATCGACCCTTGAGACGGTCAACAATTTGGGCATCCTCTATAGGCGCCTAGGCAGGCTCGACGAAGCCGAGCGGATGTACGAGCGGGCGCTACAAGGCTTCGAGAAGGCGCTTGGTCCAGACCATACATCGACCCTCAACACAGTCAACAACTTGGGCATCCTCTATAGACGCCTAGGCAGGCTCGACGAAGCCGAGCGGATGTATGAGCGGACGCTGCAAGGCTTCGAGAAGGCGCTTGGTCCAGACCATACATCGACCCTTGAGACGGTCAACAATTTGGGCATCCTCTACACCAACCTAGGCAGGCTCGACGAAGCCGAGCGGATGTATGAGCGGGCACTGCATGGCTACGAGAAGGCCCTTGGTGCAATTAATATTACAACTTATATCCCTGCTCTGAACACATTCTGGAATCTCGGCTCTCTCTTCGAATATCGAGCCGACACAGCGAAAGCAAGGAAGATGTATTCAAAAGCTCTGGTAGGATATGAGAAAGTCGTTGGACTTGATCATCTAGAGTCCCGAAGATTACGAGACAAATTTCGTGCTTTAGATAATGTACGGGAGAAACAGGCTCCAATAGATGCAGGACAGCCAGTGAACCATGGTGATGAAGGACCGTCGCATCTAGATGCCAAAGGAACTCTACCAAGCTCAAAACGCCGCAAGCTGCTCAAATAGCTTGGCTTAAAGTAGGACCTCGTTAGCTTATTTTCTTTGTGCTATACTCTTATTTATTTTAAATCTCTGCAAGGAGAGTTAAAGGGAAGCGTACGTTTTTATAGTAATTATAATTGCCACTTGAAGTCAAGAATTTTCTGTGATCACATATATTATGTATCCCCTTTGTGACATACCAGGTAGCGAGATGTTTGTGTTAGTATCCGTGTAATTCATGAAATTCAGTATCTAATGTGGCCTTATTAACCTAGTGAGGACATAAGGACAAACAGGGATTCTAATAGTGAATGGGAGCTAGGTAAGGCTGGTTCGTTGCATTTGCTCTGTTGTGTCACATAAAACTACTTAGCTTATGCCCAAGGATTGATGTTGGCCCTGAAGAGCGTTCCAGTGTAAGCGCATCTAAACTTCTGGGGAAAGCAGAGAGTGGATGATAAGCCAAGGTACCAGAGTGCCTTTGGTCAGCCGAATGTAGAATCACTCTCGAGGTCACATACAAGATCAACGAAAACCTGTACCTGGAGCCGATGTTGGCTGATGACGTCCAGTCCTCAAGCAGTAGTTCTCTGTTCACGTGAGAAATCATCGGCGGAGGGCTCAGAAGCTAGCTGACGTTAGCCATAATAGTGCTAGCATACCCAGAAAGGTGGGTCGACTTTAAAACAATCATGTTCAAACTGAAGCCGATTTGGCATCTGCCTACAACCAACTCACCCGCCTGACTCATAGCACCACACCCATCTCTTACCACCCATATCTATTTAAATAAGCAAATTTTGCCTATCAAACATCCGTGTTGGTGTACCGGTAACATTTCTGCCTCTCAAGCTCACAAGAGAGATTCAGTTCGCAGGAGCACGGGGTTCGATTCCCCGACACGGAAATATTTTTGCTGTTTTTTTCTATTTTTCTTTGGTGATTGTGGGAGAGATTTTGGTGTGGCGGGGTTTGGGAACTTTTTTGATTTTTTGGTTGCCGAAAACTTCTTTGTGAAGGGCCGAGGGCTCGCTTAGGTTCAGGGGGGTTTTCAAGGGATGATGGGAGACTATAGTACTAGGTATCAAGAAGGTAATGGAATGGGGAATGAGTGGAAATGAGGTTGGATGAACGGCTTGATTTCAAATTATAGGTAGATAGACATGTCAATGCTCGCTCTAACTCAGGGTATTACACTAATCAGACACCACACCATCATCAGTGACACTCCACCTCCTTTCCCTCCCCCTTTCATGACCAGCACGACTTCCATTCTTCTGTGCCTCTTCATTATGCTCCCCACTATTATCACGACTCGCAGCAGCACTCTCATAATGCTCCTCGCTGCTGGTATGCTCCTCGTCTACGGGCTTTGTCTGTATTGCCGTCTGCGCAGAATCTCTATCCGGACTCTGGCTCGGAACTGCCAATGGCCCTGGATCTCTAACTCGTTCGGCGGGAGGTGGTGAAAATGGTCGTACTCCTCTCGACCTATTCAGAATCCCTGAACCACCCATGCCTGTCCCTCCTTCTGAGAAAATGCTTGCAACATCTGCATCTCCTCCTGATACTGCGCCCGCAAGACTCTGATATCGCTCTCCATCAACCATCAACGAATCGGTTCTCCGGTGGTCTGGCCTTCCTGACATTATGGAGCTTGCGCCTCCAATCGCCGTCGCGGTCCCATCATGGGCCTGCGCTGAATCCACCAATATGCTCTTCTGCGGCAGAATGCTGAAGATATGCCCCTCATCCCCATTATCAGCAGATGATTCGTTGGCGAATAAATCCCTCCCTCTCTCTAGCAAATCGTCCAACCCACCTCCACTCCACCCCTTCCTCGCCAGCGCCTCGAAAATATCCACCTCCGCTCTAACCAGTCCAGCACTCGCTTCTACGATGCCTTTACTCATCTCCTGGCTATCCCTCAGCAGTCCCCTCTTATAACTCCCTTGCAGCGTCGTCAACCCATCCAGTTTCCCCGTCAGTTGCACAAGGTGCTCTCTAAACCTCCCCACATCTCTCTTCCTTTGTTTATAAACCTTCATGCCCTCTTTCTCCATCTTCCTTATTTCCTTCGAGAGGGATTTGGACTGGGACTGGAAGGAAGCTTCTTCTTCCTCCAGTTTCCGCCGCCAGGTGTCGACTTCATGGAGTAAGGGGACTTCGAAGGAGCGGTAGACTACTTCGGAGAGGATTTGCTGGTGGTTGGCGATGAGTTGGTGCACGCCTGATGCTGCGAGCAGAATATCCGCTGTACAAGATCCCTTTGCTGTGAAACTGTTGGAGAGGCCGCCGCCTAGAGGTTCCAGACCTTCGGACCGGGCTTCTTTTAAACGCGCACATGCTTCCAGCGCTGACCCAAATGCTGATGCGGATGTGGAGAGTGACGCGAGCGCTGTGCGGTAGGCTTTTGCTGTTGAAAGGAGATCGCTGTATGCTGTTTGCGACGCTTCGAGATCGGATTTGGAGAGAATGGAGTGTGAAGGGATCGGAGGTGGGGGGAGTGGTAGGTTGAAAGTTGAGCCTAGAGGAAGCGCAGTAGAGGCGTAGGAGTAGGTTGGTGAGGAGGGGACGGGAGGGAGTTTGCTGGGAGTTGGCGAGGGAGTGCGAGAGCGTGCTGTGGTGGACATTTTGTTTGTTTACTCGGGCCGCTTGGATGAGGAGATCGCAGATGGAGTTTGGTGGAAGGTGTCCGATGGAACGGAGAAGATGTCTAGATGCAGCGGACAATGTACTTTACAAGGATCAGAGAAGGGAAGTGAACATTGACATCTGGCCTGTTTCTTCGTAAGGACGCGCGTGATTCCTGATGTTGAAAATGGCTGCTGACCCCTGCCAGATTGATAACGAGCAACAACGCTAAGATAAGGCGGAGGTTTCTTGGGGAGGACAACTTCATCCACACTTTTTCTCATCGGTGCTACATTTCCCTACATCTCTTTCTACTTTCGACGTCTCATCTCGAGCCAGTCATTCTAATTGACCTTACCAACTCCCCACATCCTAGCTCAAACCGTAATTATGCCACCTCAACCATCAGCCCTCATCGTCCCCGCTGTTAAGAAGCACACCGCAACCGTGATCATGGCACACGGCCTAGGTGACAGTGGTGCAGGCTGGGTCACATTGGCAGAGAACTGGCGCCGGCGAGCAAAGTTCGAGGAAGTTAAGTTTATATTCCCTAACGCTCCTACAATTCCAATCACTGTGGTACGTCCCCTTCAAACCCCTCTCCCCACCACTCCACATAAAGCTAACGTGTCGCAGAACCTCGGCATGCAAATGCCAGGCTGGTACGATATTGTAAGGCCTCGTGAAGTCGTCCGTTTGCACATCTCCCCTCCCCAATACAAATCTTGGAATACACACAGCTAACACATCTTTCCTGCAGACCAACTTCAACAACCTCCAAGCCAGCGAAGATGAACCTGGCATCCTTAAGTCCCGCGATTACTTCCACTCCCTCATCGCTTCCGAGATCTCCTCCGGCATCCCCTCCAACCGTGTTGTGCTCGGCGGTTTCTCGCAAGGCGGTGCCATGGCCGTCTTCAGTGGCATCACAGCACCTACTAAGCTTGGCGGTATCTTTGGATTGAGCTGTTACTTGTTACTGCATAACAAGGTGGCCGATTATGTGGGTGAGAACAGCGCGAATAAGAATACGAAGATCTTTATGGGGCATGGTGATTCTGACCCTTTGGTAAGACCGCAGTGGGGACTAATGACGGCGGAGGTTTTGAAGAGTAAAGGGTATGATGTGGAGTTGAAGATGTACCCGTACGTATATTGTTTTGAGGGATAAGGAGGTAAGAGGGCGCTAATAGAATGATAGGGGACTTGAGCATTCAGCAGACCCAGACGAGATTGATGATGTGGAGAAGTTCCTCAACGAGACGATACCGCCAGTGGGGGATAAACCCACTTTGTGACAATCAGAGAAGGCGGATGGGCAATCAAAACAGGTGCTTGGGTGGGAGGACTTCCATTCGTTGATGATGGTCTTGTGTGTCGTAGTTTTGGTTGTGGTAGTGATAGGGTGTATTACTATTAGCAAGCAGCGGGGACAGAGACGGTTGAGGGAGATGAAGAGGGCTTGAGACTTGATACAAACCTAGAGAACTAAATGATACCAGTCCCGAATTGAAATTGAAGATATCAACACTAAATTTTTGGGTTGTTCCAAGAAAGGTAGTGTATGCATGTGCATTGACTTGAAGAACCGGTTTGTTCAATATTCGTACTTTTGCAATTGAGATCTGGAATGAGTTCATGTTGTACATTTCCATGCCCGCGTTCCGCTGTCTAAACGCCGTGCTGGAAAACAAGCCATTACAACCTCTTTCTTCTCGTTCTTTATTATACATCTGGGTATACCCGCTCTCACTCCATTTGTCCTCAGTCTCTCCATATTAACCTCCATGTTTCAATCCTCCTTATCACCACCAGCAACATCAAACCACCCCGTCAACGCATCTACCCAATGAATCAACTTCCAATACAGACTCGCCTTTGCCCAGTCAAACTCTCCATTCTCCGTCTTCGGTACCGTGGTCCCAATAATATCCGAGCTGAGCCAATTTATCAAGGGAATCTTCGCCAGTAACCGCTGGCTGAAGCTCTTCTGTGGCATCAAAGCCTGCTCCGCGGGAAGAAGTTGTATTCGCTTCGCTGTTGGGATCCGTCTGCAGAAATCGCTTTGCGGTGGCTGACTTTGAGAAGGGAGGGATTGGGATGGGGGATTTGAGGGACCTCCGGTGATGGTCGCTGTTGATGCTGTACCAGTTGAGGTAGTGCTGGATAGGGTAGCGGTATCGAGTGTTTGCGTCGATGCCCGGGAATCTGGTGGTGAGACAGAGAACAGTCCTCTACCACTTTGGCCCCTATTTGGCGTCGTAGTGGACCTAGGAAACGTGTTGCGACCAGCTCTCGGTGTACTTGGTCTCTGCTCTCTATATGCCGGGATAGCCTCATCATTCGTGGGCGGTACACCCCTATACATCTCTGCATACACCGTATATCCCAATATCGTCTGGGGACTAGAGTCAACTGCCGCTTCAGCTGCCTCGGCGCTCTCGAACGTGATCTTGATCCAGTGCTCTCCTCCTGCAAAGCGCAAGGCTTTGGCTTTCTCTTCAGGTGTCATGGCACGTTTTCGGAGCACGGCAGGATCTCGTAGGTCGGATTTGAATTTGCGCTGCTCGAGGGGTGGGTCGCGGGGGTAGTCTTCGCAGATTCGTCCTCCGATGCGCTCGTACTCTCGTATTGCGGCATATTGGAGCGTGGATTTGAAGCCGCGCAGTATAACTTCTGTAGGCTCTTTATGGACGTATCGTGATGCCGGGCCGGCGTTGGTGTCCGTAGGCTCAAGAGCAGTTGAAAGCGAGAGGTTGGGCTGGGAAGCAGAGGATGGTATCGAAGCCTTGCGCTGGCGTTGTGACGAGTCGGGGGGAGCTGCTGCTTGCTTGGCTAAGTAGGAGGTGAAGATGGCATCTGCGGCTGCGAGAGTTGGATCTTCCTTCACGACCTTTGCGGCTGGTGTATTGGTTCTTGATCTTGAGCGCCGTGTTGATGCCTTTCCAAATGAACCGGTTTCTGGAACTGCCCGTCGTGATCGCGAGGTCGTTGTGCCATCGGTGCTATACAAATCAGCGAAATCGCCCATTGGAGAGGAAGAGGGGGGGTACCCAGGGAAGAGCATCGCATAGGGTCTCTGTATGCCGTCTTCGCCAACGTAGAGCTCGTCGTCTGGAACATTGTGGAGGATTAAGGGAGGCATGGTCGAGAAAGTGGCTGTCTGTTGGAAGGTAGATGCAGGAAGTAGGGGGTTAGGAATTCGCTGGATCCGGACGTGCAAACGGAATATTGGCCTGTTCTGACCAGTTCCCAAACTTCTGTCGATTTGTCTCGAAATATTTCTAGATCACGTTCAACAGAAGTTCAGGTGTACGCGATCTCTCCGCCAACCTGAACGGACCAAACAAAAAATTGAGTCCGTCCGTTCGACAGGGTCTTCCACTAGCACTAGCTTGACAAGGGTCAGCCCATCTAACGTCACCGATTTAGAGCAGCTTCAAAAGCCTGAAAGCTTGAACGACAGCTCAAGAGAAACAGCTTCCAATTCCAACGTCCATTCATCAGAAAGAAATCAATCAAGATGTTTCGCTTTGTATGCATCAATGGCCCATATTCCCAGTATTTCCATGATTCGAAAAAGCTAACAAAGCCCCCTCAATGCAGCACAAAACTCTCGATGTTATCACCCTCTTTCACAAGCCAACTCTTCCAGCTTCCCTCCGAGTTTACAGCCTCTTGAAGCAAGCCTCTGCGAATGCTGCCGCGTATGCCACGGAAGATCAGGCCAGCGATCATTCGCATATACCCCGACCCCAGCGACAAGAATTCGAGCTTGAAGTGACGGAAGCACCTCCTACCCCCGACCAGCTGAAGAGCATCCTCGAATACGTTGGTGCGCAGAAGGCCAGCACGATTATTAAGGGTGCGAAGGATGAGGCGGATGCGATGAGGAAGTTGAAGGAGAATGCGGACAATTTGAATAGACCTATCGTATGTTCCCCCTTTACATTAGAGAGCGGACCACCGTGCTCTCGACGTTGGGTCTGGAAGGAGCTGATCATTGAACAGACTGTCGATTGGGCTAATGGACAGGCTGTTGCGGGGGATAATGAATCGGAGATCCTGAAGATGATCAACACCCTTCCCAAGGAGTAGGAGAGCCGTAATGTAAAAATGTACGATGAAATGATCAGTGAGTGCGAAGTTTATGATGTTCCATTGCTGCCGTGATGTGCTACAGTACGGCTTCACTGGTCTATGGCAACTATTCATTCTAGATAAGAAGAAATTGCTTTAAATACCTCCTTATAAAGAGGAGTGCCGCAAAAATTTCCTCAAGTTCTGGAGAATTTGCTGGCACTTGTGCTTCTTAGTGGGCCAACTTCCAACGGGGCTCAAGAATAGCGAGGCCGACAAAGCTCGAGGCCAATCCCTTAATCATTCTTGAATCTCCTTTAATGCAGTGCCCATGATTTAACAGGATATAACAGTCAAGAATGATCTCACTGGGATTCGACTAAACCTCAATGCTCAACAATCGTTCAATGGCAATGAAATTCTGAAATTCTTCGACGAAACCGGCTGCTTTGTGCCAGATCCCAAATCGAGAAGGCACCCGAAGAATCGCCATTCATTCATAAGTTGGAGGCATTTGAATTCTCAAACGACTTGGCATTGGTTGATGGAAAATGATCTTTGGGAGTCTTTTCACTTTCAAAGCTGAGTGAATGAATCCAGTCGGCAGAATTGAGCCTTCTCAACTCGCGACTTCCAAATCTTCCCTTTTCCACCTCCACCTTCCAATCTCTTCGCAACTTCCCTTCTTCCTCTTTCTACAAACTACAACCATTGCTTCTGCTCGGTCGATGTTTGTTTTGCACCTTCCCTTCTCACGACTTCACGATCTCACGACTTCTTTTTCCTCACTCACTCAAATTAATTGACCGATTGAGCTTCGCGTTGTCCACCTCACCTTTGCAACTAGTTTCGATTCGATTCCCTTCGCCCTCAACTCGCCGTCACTCCTTGGCGCTGGTGCATTTATCAGACCAACTCACCATCCTACAAATGAGCATTTTGCGTTCAATTGCTCATCACATCTGAACCATCGAAAAAATGACTTCCGCCAACCTCGACTGGGTCGCTCCCCACATTAAACTGAACCCTCCCATGGCCTTCTTCAATGTTCCTGCGCACCGTTCCGCTACCTTCTCCACCAAGTTTGGCGCCATTCCAAAGCGTCAACTTCCACTTCCTCCTTCTCCAGCCCTAGTCCGATCCGACATCAACGCCGAGATTCGACGCAAGGCGACGTCGCTTCGGGAAGAGTTCCCAGAGTTTGTGCGCGGAATTTCCAAGCCACCAACCTCTTGGTATGATCTTTACGACTATTTCGATGCCGTTGATCTCTGGTATGAGGGCGCTCCATTCCTGTTTTATGTCCTGAATCATATCAGCAATGAGAACGTCGTTTTGAACCACGACCTTGAAGAGTCGAAGCAGGCTGAAATTCGCAATTGGGCTAAGTTGTGGATCGAGGCCAACGAGAATAGAGTCTTGAGTATCCCACCCATGCAGGATCTCATTTCAATCTTCGACAAGAGTGAACAGGAGAGTATTGATGGCCTGGAGAAGGATCAGCTCGTACTCCTCAGAAACGCACTGAATGCCTATCGAAAGGAGTATGAACATCTACTGGCTCCGGTTGAGGACGTGAGAATGCAAACTCCTCTGCAGCCAACCCAGCAAATACACCAGCCAGACCATCCATATCACCCGCATCACCAGATTTCCCAAGGCCATCCTATGATGCAACCAGGTATTCCACAAGGTGCACCAATGGCTGGACGATCATATCCCATGATGACGGATGAACCTCGTCGCTACCAGATGATGCCTAGTGAGTTTCATGAGAGTCATTCTCCTACCCATGCAAGCGCTAACAATGTCTCAGTGCAACCCATGCAACCTATACTTTCTCAGCCTCCACCTTCCCATATACCCTTCGGAAAGTACATGGAAAATTGGGAACAGGTTCCTTTCAACCTACAGCCATCAACAGGCTCAGGAGACTTCGGCCAAGATGCCATTCCGCAGTGGGAGAGAAGACAACAAGGACACTCCAACGAGGCAACTCACAATGGTCGGGGAAGAGGCAATGCTCATTTCAATAACTTCGGCCATCAAAATCGAGCAAACTTCGCTGCAAATGATCGTCGAATGGCTGCCAACAACACTACCCCGCGAGGAAGCCCTCTTCGACGAGTTTCACAGTTGAGCGAAGTCAACCAAGGCCCTATCTACGTGCATGGCCCTCAGCGCCAATCACCGCCCTTCGGTGGTGATACTACTCCCAGAGCTAGTGGCCGAGGCATGATGCAGAACAGCCAGCGAATCTTCTCAGATCCCTCGAACGATCGGACAGGGTTCTCTAGCGATGCCCGACTCTGGCAGTCAGAGCGACAACGAGCCAACTCCAAATCCCAAGAGGTCACCAATGCTTCTCTGCCCCCACCTCCATTTGACAGACATCCGCAGGCATTTCTCGTGTATAACGGCCCCAAGTCAACTAGTACTTTCTGGTATGAGGGAGTGCCTCGAAAACCTTACGATGCCCAAGCTCCGCGCACCGTATATGTTAGAAACTTCCACCGGGAAGACTTTGAGACACATAGATTGAAGGAACTATTTGCGAAGTTTGGCCAAGTTGAGTCTATCAGTTATTTGTATGCCGGCTATCCTGGTGGCGGACCAGCTTTTCTTGCGTAAGTTTTCGAACCCGTTTATCCCATCAATGTTTGACTAACTTCCAATCTAGATTCATGGATGAAAGTTCTGTTGAAGCCGCAATTAGCGGACTTAATAATAGCGAGATACTTTCCAGCGATAAGCTTGTGGTCAATATTCCCAGACCTCGATCAAGATCCAGCAGTTACTCGAGCCAGTATGCGTATGAGCCAAATAATCACCACAACTTTACGGGCCTCAGAGACTGCCGTGGTAATAACCGTCGTGGCTCTGTCCGAAACCCATCAATCTCCTATCGCACACCAAACTACTCGGGTGGTCTGGGTGACCACGTTCAAGCCTCATCGAACTCTTCTGAAGGACCGAGTCCATCACGCACCCTTCTTACCGAAGGATTCCAAGCTAAATTGCACTCAGGTCAATCATTCCCGATGCAACATGTGGCTGGATCATTGAACTCAAGTCTCGCAGAAGTAGTGCAGCACCAAGCTGCAATGAATCGTTTCCCGAATCAGAACCAGATGCCATTGAGCAACATCGAGAACCTCCCTAGCATAGATAACAAGGAGAACAATCGTACTCATGGCAGAAACTTCTCCAACAATGGGGTTGAGCAGCCTCGTTCAGTCATGTCCCAGGGATCGCATAACGGAAAGGAGAATAGCCCCACGAAGAAGGGTTCCACTAAGAGCACTCCATTTACGTCCCCGAAGAAGGACTCATCTCGTACTCCAGGCGGAGATAACAATCAGAAGGGTAACGGCGGTAAGAACAAAAAGAAAAGCAACAAGCAAAACTGGCAAGTAATCCATTTCCGTTATTTTATGTTTCTGACGAAGAATCTACAGCTCAACCCGGCCAAGTCGTGCTTCCAGCCCTGTCAAGTGCGCATTCGATGAAAAGTTGATTGATGCGTTGGCCGCCGAGCAGAAGCGTCAGCAGGAAACCGCTGCAGCAGAGGCACCAAAGGTCGATGTACCAAAGTCAGATACAAAGACCCCGTCCATCGTCGAGGCAAAGAAGTCTGGGGCGGAAGTCTCTATAATCTACACTCCAGAGACTGACGAGAATATCTGCGCCTCAATCTCCGAGGCAGAGGACGTCGAACTGGAAGGCCTTGCAACCAACGCCCATGACACAATTCAAAAGCCTGGTGTTCCGATTGTCGAGACAAAGTACATTGTTGAACAGCCTGCAGTCGCCTCCCCAAAGCCGGTCCCCCCAAAGCCAGACATCGGTGAGACAGGTAGTCAATCTTCCTTTGCGCCTGAGAACGAAGCAAAGTCGCAAGTTGAGAAGACTCCAGTTTCTATGGCCTCTTCAAAGTCTGAAGCTAGTGAGGCCGCTGCAGGAGTGGAAGTGGAATCAAAGCCGAAGAAGAAGAACCCCAAGTACAAGAAGAGAAAGTCGGCTACGAAGAGCAATGCAGGCCAATCGACCACTTCACTCAATTCCAAGAATTCTTCCGAGACCCTCAAATCCTCTTTCGTGACCGAAAGCACGGAACATTTCATCACTGCACAGTCTAGCCCCAACCCAAGTCTTACATCTGGACCTTCGGAAAGCTGTCTCTGCGCAGCTGATCCAAACAAGTCCAATGCTGCTGAAGAAGCGACCATATCAAACTCTCTCGAGAACAAGCATCAACCAGTTATCGAGCACTCAAAGACCGATAGCAACGTTTCTTTCGGCTGGACTCCGAAGTCCACTGTCAAATCTGCCAAGAAGCAACGTCAGAACCATTCCAAGACCGATAGCAACTGCTCGACCATTAGCACCGGTTCCGTACGCAAGTCAGAGAAGAAATCAGTGAAGTCCGGCGAAAAGACAGATGAGAAGGCTAAACCTGCAGTTGGAGACAAGGACTTGCACGAGTCACAGAAGGAGAACAACCCATCATCGCCAGCGGTGAACCTCGAAGACTCTACCCAATGGCCTTCTCTTGGTCCTGCCAAGGCTTCCTTGTCAAGCGTTGTCGATGGCAAACCACCTACTGATCCGGCTCTCAATAAGCGCAAGAAGAGCCCAAATGGTCCCATCATCCCGGCTGTCCCTCTCAACATGCAGCGTCGCCGCCCGTCGTAAGGTTCTTCGATCCGCACTCCACCTTACACTCCGAGCTGACGGCATCTCGGCAGAATCGATACGTTGGCGTGGCCAATCGTCAAGAAATGCGACATGAAATGATGGATATCGCTGCGCATATTTTGAGTATTGACCTTGAAGGAGCATCTTTTGTACGACTGCATTTTCTTTCCTTTTACGTGTTCTAGGTGGAAGAATCAGATGAAATGTGATGGGACGAGATGGATGGCACATCCTAGCTTTACGAAATGAATAGACACTTGAACTCATGGCCAGTAGCTTTCCACTATGTGACTGTGTTGAAGTGACTAAATTCATTGTGTTCAAAGACTTCACGTGCTTAGAATGTCGGAGACACCTCTTCCTATGACGTATTAGAGGAACTAAGTCCGAATTTAGCTACGAAGTGAGACTCGACTCAGATACCATTCCTTGCCTTTGTATATCTATTTTGCTCATTTCATGAGTTGGTTCTAGCTTCCGTATTGTTCTTTCGAACCAACTTCTACCTCCCCAAAACTCGGAATCCTGATAAAGAGTATTCTCCGTCATACCCCTAACCTCCAATTTGCAAAAGTTAGCAAGGACATCCTATCATTGCATTCCACATATTATCTCTCAACCAATCACCACAGCTCCTCGAAAGTCTGGCGGCCCCATATTTTTCATCCTTTCGGTCTTGCCCTTCCTCGCCGCCGTCATCCTCTACTTCCCTCTCGGAATTGGCGCTTTCATCGTCTTCGCGTTGGTTCTATGCGTTGCGGTCTTCCTGGGTGTCTTCTATCCGTATGTGGATAGGATGCCGGTAAACAGATCGGAACTTTGGGTAATGAGTGTTTTCCTTGAAACCTATGTGCTTTTCATGTGGTGAAAACACCAAACGAAAATAGACCCTGTCGAAAGCCGTCTAGGTGGGGGATGGGCTCCAGACCCAAAGACGGAGGGCCCCGGTCTTTTCTGCTTTGGGTTGACTGATTGGGTCTGTGAAAGGAGAGTTGAAATTTGCAATAGGAGTTTATGCGAAGGTAGCTCTTGGGATATATCGACTGGAAGTGAGGAAGGAGTTACCAGAGATGTATCCCGTGATGAACACGGATATTTTCCAGCTCCGATTCCGTGTCCCGACTATAGCACAAACCCCGATCCGGAAGTGGGGTTCCCCGCATTCTTGTGACAGTGACTTCTGAGTAAACGACACTGCTAAACGAAGGTCACAACCTCTTAGAATTTGACCTTGCGATTTAAAACACAACATACTTGTCAAAAGCAAAATGAGAGCAGCAAGATACCACGGACGACTAGACGTACGCATTGATGAGATCCCCATCCCAGTTCCAGAGGAGAATGAAGTTCTTATTGACATCGAATGGTGCGGAATCTGCGGATCGGATCTCCACGAGTATGAAGATGGTGATTATCCCAAGAAGCAAATCTGCCCATATTGATTTCACCTTCTGACGATGTCTCAGGACCCTTGATCATACCAAGGGAGGGCCGCCCTCACCCCATTACCAAAGAGGTGCTTCCCATTACCCTAGGGCACGAATTCTGTGGTCGGATCAGCAAAGCATCTCCCCATTCACCGTTGGAAGTTGGGCAAGGAGTTATTGTTGATCCGCGGTTGTACTGCAGTTCCTGCTCGCGATGTGAATCCGACAATACGCACGCGTGTAACAGCTGGGGCTTCCGTGGCCTTCAGGGCGGAGGAGGTGGATTGTCGGAGACGATTGCTGTCGATGCTGACATGTGTTATGCCCTGGGTGAAGGGGCTGACTTGTCAAATGCTGCTCTTATCGAGCCCTTGGCTGTTGCTATGCGAGCAGTGAAAAATTCTGAGGTTCCGGACTTCAGCCATATGGCGGTGTTGATCCTGGGCGGTGGGCCTATTGGTTTGGCGGTGAACGCTGTATTGAGAACGAAAGGCGCGACGAAGGTGTATTTCTCGGAGCCCACCGCTAAAAGACGGAGGCAGAACGCTGAGGTTGCTGAGGGGGCTTTTGATCCGTTGACGGAGAAGGTAGGGGACAGGTGTCGGGAGGTTACAGGTGGTGAGGGTGTTGGTGTTGTGTTTGATTGCGCGGGCGTTGAGAGAGCGATGATGGATGGGATGGATGGGTTAAGATTTGACGGAGTATATGTCAATGTTGCAAGTTGGACGATGCCAGTGAGTTCTTTCTTTCTCTTGGAAGGTCTGACATTCGTCGATCAATCCTTGCTAAATTGAACAGTTCATTATTCCCCAGAGACATTTCATGAAGAAGGAGCTCACCATCAAAGCTTCAATGTCGTATAATGATCAGGATTTTCGAGAGACAGTCGAGAGTTTCTGCAGTGGTAAGTCACTAGATCCCCCACTCGACAGATGACTTTGCCGGTCTCGGTCATTCAAAAGGCTAATGTCATACAGGAGCCTTTCCTGGCATTGGAAAATTTGTCACAAGTCGGATCTTGCTTGACGATGTGGTGGACAAAGGCTTCAATGAATTGATACGCAATAAAGATGATCATATCAAGATTTTGGTGTCGCCCAAAAAGGTACTTTGAGCCAGAAAGGAGGCGAGAAGCAATGTCGGAAGCACCTCCCTCGTCAAATGGGAGACTTTTCTAAATGGCATCTATCTGAGATTATTAAATAAACTTGCTCAAAGGAATGCAAGTAAGCATAATGAGTCACTGGAACCTGTCTCCTGCTTCGGACAAGCTCGCTCTCTCGCTCGCTCGGGTCGCTCAACTCTCTCCACACCCCTTCCCTTTAAATGTCACCGGAAAGTTTCCGGGGCGGTGTGTGGTGGCAGAATAACTGAAATTGACAGAATGATTTCTGTAGGTATCAATAACAATTGCAACAATCATCAACGGCAAGGCCCGCTCCACAACTTCTCCTGGTCCTTGTCTGGAGAACGGAGCAAACCGTGTTCTTGAGTCACATCTGCTCTGAACTCATATCCATCTTACTCAAGATGCCTGTGAAAAATTTCCGTGTTGTATTGTAGCGAATCTCTGTTGATCTCGCTCACCGAGTCAACAACCCCTTCAAGGGTCCCCTCACGTGATCCATTTGCCGCTTGAACCGTGCGGTCCGTCTACGCATGGAAATGCGGAAGCGTGCTGCCGTTTTTCAAGCTTTCTCCTCTTTATATTTTGTGTTAGCACCGGTAATTTATTGTCATATATCTGCCAAGCCTCCTCCACTCAAGATGGCTTTCGAAACCAAGAAATTAGAGAGCCAAGGCCAACGAGTCCTGCATTACAATGTCCTCACACACTTCAACAATATCAAGTCCTGCCGAAGAGGCAAAAGACGAGCAGCCATGGTCGACTCCAAGGCCTCCGAACGATGAAGAGAATACACTGCCTTCAAAGGATGAGCCTAGGAAAGATGCCAAAGATCCGAATATAGTCGATTGGGAGGAAAATGACAAAGAGAATCCTAAGAACTGGTCGACTGCATACAAGAGTTGGATAACGTTCCAGCTGGGTATGCTGGCTTTGGCTGCGAGTTTGGGATCCTCTATCATTTCCCCAGCAGAGAATGCTATCGCAGACTATGTTGGAGTCAGTTCAGAGGTTGGGGTGTTGTCAGTTTCGTTGTACATGTATGTCCACCAATCTCACCGCCCTATGTGTATCCTTGCAGCGGCTTCCCCACATCTCACCTCCGTCTCACAGGTACAATCGCTAATCTCTCTTCCACAACAGTCTCGGTTTTGCATTTGGGCCTATCTTATGGGGGCCAATATCGGAAGTATGGGGTCGGCGTATATCGATGCTGCCGGCTATGTTTTGTCTGGGACTTTTCTCGATAGGCACTGCGACGAGCAAAAACCCGCAGTCCATTTTCATAACGCGGTTTTTTGGAGGTATTTTTGGGTCAGCTCCTGTTGCTAATGTGTCAGCGGCATTGGGGGACATGTGGAGCCCAAAAGCAAGAGGTACAGCAGTGACCTTCTATGCGGTGGCGGTTGTCGGAGGCCCAACTCTCGGTGAGTAACTTTCCTGGGCGAAGAGTATGGAATCTTGACTGACCAAATGTTAGGCCCTGTGATTGGGTCTGCTCTACTGGTTAATCCTCACTTGGGATGGCGCTGGACTGAATACATCGAGGCGATTTGGGTATTTACGATCTTCGCCATGGGGGTCTTCGCTTTTCCCGAAATGTATGCACCAGTTCTCCTCAAATGGAAAGCAGAACGTCTGCGCAAGGAGACCGGAAACCAAGCCTTGTACCACCCACATGAACGCATGAAGCTAGATCTGAAGACTATTGTCACGAAGCACTTCTCGCGACCTATTCTCATGCTTCTTACCGAGCCGATGGTCACTGCCATTGCATTATATGCATCATTCGTCTACGGCCTACTGTTCCTCACCTTGGAAGTCTTTCCGATTGTGTTCGAAGGGCATCGTCATTGGAGTCCTGTGGTAGGCTCCCTACCCTTCTTGGGACTTTTCATTGGGGTTTTGTCGGCTGTTGGCATCAATCTGGCGAATCAACCTCGCTACAAAAGAATCTCAGATGCAGCGAACGGTCGGCCTGTGCCTGAGGCGAGACTGGCTCCAATGGCAATTGGAGGCGTACTCTTCGCCATAGGCTTATTTTGGTTCGGATGGACGACCGGAAACAATATCCATTGTAAGTTTCCTCCCTCCTACTCCCTTGTCGAAATTGCGTCATTGTGCTAACGTATTGCCCAGGGATCGTCCCCGTCCTCGCAACCATCTTTATCGGTGCCGGCTTCAACATCATCTTCCAGCAATGCATAAACTTCCTCGTAGATACCTACGCCATGTACGCCGCCTCCGCAGTGTCAGCAAATACCATTCTGCGAAGCTTGTTAGCCGCCGGCTTCCCACTTGTCGCAAAACCCATGTTCCATAACTTGGGTGTTGGACCGGCGATGTCGATTTTGGGTGGTGTAGCCGCTATTGCTATTCCTGTGCCGTTTATTTTTATGAAGTACGGTCTTACGTTACGGAAAATGTCGAAATTCGCACCAGTGCTTGAATGAGGATATGAGAATTACTTTACGAAACGGAATGATAGATGAGACATGAGCCATTTAGATGTGGATACCATTTAGTGACATGAATAGGTAATCCCGTTAATATCTTATTCGGAGACCTTGGGTATGCAGATCGAATGTGACAATGATGAGTGCTTTGGCTTGAACTATGAATAACGTAGTGCAAGTGGACCAGTACAAGTGGACTAGGACGATGGGAGGACCATTTGACGAGTAGACCAGTATGACAAGTGGAGTACTGTAGTATGACAAGCAGGTAACCTTGGATGGGTTGGTCAAGCGTACCAGTACGATGAGTAGACTAGTACCAACGTGTGCGGCTTTCCCTCCACACGCAATGCACATTTTCTTTCTCCGAGCAAGTGGACTAAAATCTCGCTAGTCAAAATCAGTTAGAATGGTACAGAGATTCTGTACTGTACATAGAGCTTCTGCAAACTTCCAGAAGTGTTCTAGAAGACAGTTTTTTATTACACTTGTGTCTATTCATTTAGCGATATCATTACAGCTCAGATCTTTGTCAGCTGAACCTCTCAGTAGGATGTCTTAATACTGTGTATATAATATTGATTCTCATAGAAGTTAAGTTAGAGAGGGTCAAAGTTTTTAAATGTGTTATCACGTGGTGCTTCAGCATGTGACCGTGCTACATGTGATGAGACTCTATAAACAAATACTAGGTCGTCTGGCATACAGTATAACGACCTTCTAGAATGTCCTAGGTGAAAATCATCTAGCATTTGTAAGTTTACTTAACAGCATATAAACACTAGCTCCCCTGGGCCGCTCTCTTTCAATGTTATAAAAAGACAATACATAAAACAAAGTGAACAGCATTCGAGGTAACTTAAGTTCAATAAGGTATTAAAGGAGGATTATGCGAGCATAGAATGAATCCTGACGTTATACTAAGTAAAAGGAGTAAGGAGCTTTATTACATTCTCATGATTATTTTCTTGGCCACCACCATGGTACCTCCGTCTCCGTCTCGGAGTCGAGCTCAGCGCCTTTCTTGAGCAGCAGCCGCAGGACGGCCTCGTGCCCCCCCCTGACCGCATATAAGGGCACATCGGCCTCGTGCCCATTCCGTACTGCCCATGAAAACGGCGTCCGACCGTTATTATCCTTCGAGTTCACATCGACGCCGTCCCGCTCGAGCAGCAGCTTCACAATCCCCTCATGCCCGTTCTCTGCTGCCCAT
>NXFV01001199.1:0-22659 GCA_002803225.1 Gamarada debralockiae | reverse complement strand
AAACTAGCTAAGCGAGGTTCTTACAATTATAAGACCCACTAAAACCCTGAAAAGTAAGGCAATAACAACCTTCCGAATACATTTCCCTGCCACAGTATAATAATATAATATATAGACTCTTTGTCCTTTTTCGACTTACTTCTTTTCTTTTTTAGTACTCTTATATCCTATGACTTAATCTCTTTAGCTACCTCTTCTTCTATATTATTAAACTCTATTTAGATATCTTTATCTTTACTTCCTATTAGCTAATACATAATAAAATAATTTTAGCCCTTTTATAATATAAATCTCTTAATATTATAATTAACTACCTACTCTCCTTTGACTAAATACTAGTACTAAACTATAATAGATATAATTATTATAATCTAACTCTTACTATTTATATTATTACCGTGCTTTACTATTAGTATTAGAGGCAATTGATTAATGACTACTAATTGAAAGTAGGCTTATTTTAAGTAGTATAATCTATTAGAGTATATATTAGTAGAGTAAGAGTCCTTTAAAGCGAAGAAGTAGTTAATACTATTATTTCTTATCCTACTATTATTATAGATTATTTCTCTTAAGTTAATACCTATATACTATATTAGATATATAGTATTAGGGACTTAATAAATACTATTATAATAAGCTATTACTATTATACCTATAAAAGACAGCTAAGATATTCCTATAAACAAAGTATTTATAATATTACTTATATTCTAAAGCGCCCTATATCTAAAGTTCTCTAGATTAAATAGCTTGAGCTAGTTAGTAAGTAGGTCTTAGTATTATATTTATTAGTCAGTTATTATTAATTTAACTAGGCGTAGTATAATATCTTATAGAAGCTATAGAAGTAGACTTAACTATTCTATCTTATCTTAACCTATTTAATTAATCTCTATCTAAAAGAAGTTTCTGTATATAGCAACGGCTTATACCGAGTCTACTGAATAGTAATTACCTATCTACTATAGGCTAACCAAATATCTTTATATATTATTCTCTAGACTTTAAATAATAATACTATTAATACTATCTTAGCTAGCTTATATTATATAGAATCCGCTATACGCGTGAATTTTTAGCTTAGTACTAATAGTATATTGTAATTCTTTATAATCTTTATAATAGTCTTTAGCTATAGTCTATTATCTAAGTTAAATAAGTTATTCTTAAGTAAAGGAGATAGTTTATAAGAAAGAAAAGAGCTAGTTTATGTCTTTGAGATTAAGTTTAGTGAGGTTTAATCTCTGTACCCTTTATAGTATTAGTACGTTATTGAAATTATATACTAAAACTTACTTTATAAGATAAGTATTAATTTATTTAATAGAGTCTATTTTAATTTCTATTAATTATATCTTGTTTTTCTAAATAGTAGTAAGGGAATTATAGGGGTTATAGGGATTATAAGGAAGGGTTATAATTATTTACTTAATACTACAAAGATTTTATACTTAAATTTAAGTTTAACTTTAGATAAAACTCCCTTTTTAAGCCTTAGTCTTAAGGCCTATTATATTTTATTACTTATAGTAGCGCTAGCGTTTAGTTATTATTTTAGTAGTTATATTCTTTAGAGGTGTTATAGTTATATTCTTTAGAGGTGTTATAGTCATATTTTTTAGAGGTATTATAGTTATATTCTTCAAAGGCATTATTAGTATTAAAGACTCTAGTTCTTCCTACTAGCTAAAATACCTTCTAGTCTTATATATATTAATTGCTATCTATTGTACTTACTACTGTAGCTTACTCGTACTATATAAAGACTATCCTTCTACTCTTAACTCCTTATACTTAGTTTACTATAGAGAAGAGTACAGCCCCTTAGAGCCTATTATATTCCTAGATATTTATTCCTATTATAACTTATATATAAAAGTATGCTTTACTACTAGCTCTCGTTTAGTAGACTACTAGAAATAGCTAGTATATTACCTCTATTATATCTCCCCGAGCTATATAATGTATTGTAATACCCTTAAATACTCTATTGTCTATAGCCTCTTATACTAGCTTATACTTATACCTTACTACTAATAATAGTAGAAGATAATCTAAGATAATCTATTACTTCCTCTATCCTTTAATATAATCTTCTTCTCTTAAGTATAGCTCTATTCTTATTATCTTTTTAATTCTAAATATATAGTAAATATCTACTTTAAACCTTGTATTTAATCGAATAGTATCTACTCTTAAATAATATCTAACCTTATCCTTACTTAAGTATTCCTAGATCTTATTATAATAGAGGTAGATAAAGATATAAGTATAGTAAAATTAAGGTATGCCCGAATAAAACAATTCTACTAGATCTATAACCCCTAAGAGGCTTCCTACTATAAGTTTCCCTTATTTTAATAGATTATACTTTACTAAAGCTCTAATAATTAGGTCTTGATTCTAATCCTACTACTTATTATTAAGATTAGCCTAATCCTTTTATAGGATATATCTCGCTAGATATATAAGGATACTAAGGTTCTATAGTATCTAAAGTAAAATCTAATTATATACTTTCTTACCTACGTTTAATATAATAATACACTAAAATATTATATTAAATAGATAGTAATTATTCTTCTAATTTATTCTTATATATAGTCTTTCTTGCTCCTTCTTATTACTTAGTTAATAAGTACTATTAATACTATTATCTCCTAGTATCTATTTCTATAATATAAATATTATATACTCTACTAAAATTATAATAACCTATTTAGTTAGATCTCTACTATAGTAATACTTACTAGTAGTATCTTCTATTACTATAATACTTATTCTTAATATACCTATAAGTATAATAAAGTCTTTAAGCTATTCTCCTTATATAAAATTAAGTTAAGATACCTTTTCTTACTAACTTACTTTTATTAAATAAGCTTAATTTAAATATAAATAATATACTAATTAAGATATATATAATATTAAAGTAAGATCCTAAGTTCTTCTTTTAATTAAAGGTACTATATTTTTATATTACTAGTAGAATTTATTATATTTAAATATAGAGGCGTTTATTTATCTTTTTAATTTTATAGCTAGTAACTTTAGCCTAAGATTAGATTTAAGCTACTATATATTTTGGCCTATAAGCGTATACTAATCCTTAAATATATATATAATAATTATTAAGAACTACTATTTACTAATTCTTAACTTCTACTTAATCTTAGACTAAAGTAAGTTTGTTTAAATAAACTTATAAATTCTATTAGTATTTATATTATTTAGTATTTATATTAGGTAGAAAATATTATTATAATAGTATTCTGTAAGTAGTAAGGATTTCTATATACTAGTGAAACTTTCTATTTACCTTAAAGCATTCTTATAAAATTTCCCTTCTACTTAATCCTAACCTTATAACTATTAGTAAACCTTAGTAATAATTAAGATATTAAACCTTTCTTATTTTAAGAAAGTTATTCCTAAAGTAAAATTAGCTTATTTTACTATTATTTCTTAATTACTAATATTTTATAAATAGTTAATATTATATAAGAGGTTTATTATATTAATAGTACTAGTGTAATCGTTATAAAGTATACTATTAAGAGTAAGTCTTTTATTATTTTCCTAATTCTCTTACTAACTCTTTTAGCTATCTTTCTAGATATAGTTATAATCTTATAATCTAAGCTTAATACTCTTACCTGACTTCTACTAGCCCTAACTACTATAACTCTCTATAATACTAGTATTATATCTATATACCCTTTTAGTAAACTTAGTAAGTTAACTAAACTATTTATACTAATCTTAATCCTATTTAGTAAAGTAGTTACTATTTAATTAATCTCCTCTAACGAATAAGAAGTTAAGGGTATTAAGTAGAAGATATATAAAGAGTAAGTTAAGATAAAAGACTTAAAAGTTAAGAAAGAGATTAAGAAATCTAGTAATAATAAGAGAAGAGAGGATAATATTAATAAAGAGGCTACTAGTTCTCTTAAGAAGCGCTCTTATAAGAGTAATAATAATTCCGACTTTAAGTAACTTACTACTTTATAGGCTAAGAAACCTCCTATTAACTTTTTTACTTATAACTTATTATCTTAGGTTTTTATTACTACTTCTTACTCTAATATTACCCTATTAAAGAGCCTAAAGATTAGCTAGCTCTTTACTATAAAGATCAGCAAGCTATCTACTATAAAGACTAGTAAGCCCTCTACTATAAAAAAGCAAAAGCTTACTATAGTAGAAGAGAATAATTCTTTTACTTATACTAATAAGATCTCTAAGCCTCTAACCTTTAATTAATATATTACCTCCTTTACTAGTAAGAAGACCTCTAGTAAATTCGATATTATAAAGTCTAGTATACCTAAGGTTAGTAAGAGTAAGGAAGACAAGGATAAAGCTATAAAGGGTAGAGCTATAAAGGGTAGAGCTACGAAGAATAGAGCTATAAAGGGTAGAGCTATGAAGGGTAGAGCTGCGAAAGATAGAGCTATAAAAGATAGAGCTATTAAAGCTAAAGCTATTAAGACTAAGGCTATTAAAAGAATAAAGGCTAGAAATATAAAAGATTTAGAGAAGAGTAATTAAAACGTCTTTCTCGAAGATATAACTAAGTCTATTACTATCTCCTATAAGTCTACTTCTACTCCTAGGCCCCAAAAGTCTAAGAAGTAAACTCTCTTAATTATAAGTTACTTTTAGTATATTTTCGAGAGTAAGTAGTAGTATAAAAACTAAGTCTTTATCCTCTCTTATATTTTACTTTAATTATAATTATCTTAGAGTTAAGAATCCCTTTTCTATTATGAATTTTATAGACTTTTATAAGGCCTAAGTTACTATACTATTCTAGTTTACTAGCTATAAATATTTACTTTAACTTAAGCTTAGGTAAAAACTAATTTTTATTTAATTTTATTCCTTATATTAAAATCTTAGCTTTCTTATATTAGCTTAATATTAAAATCCTAGCTTTTTTATATTAGTCTAATATTAGATTAAACTCAAAGTTCCCTACTATTATATTTCTATATTCTACTTAGGCTAAGAATATATAATATAGCCGACTTTAGTTCTAGTATATTAAAATATAAATAATAAGCTAAGTACAAAAACCCTTAGCCTTTTTATAAATATAATATTAAACTATAAAATATTCCTATTATATCTTATATATTAAACTACTATTTCTTTTTTAGAATTCTACTAATATTTTATAGTTAAGATATCCTTAACTTTATTTAAAGATAATTTTACTTCTCTCTAGTTTATAATCCCTTCTAAAACCCCTTAGCTCTCTATTTCTTATAATACTCTAGTATATATCGCTACTTAAGACCTTATCTAGTAGATTAGTCTTCTTATTACTTATATATTTTTATACTAGCTAATAATTATATAAGAACTAAATAATATTATCTAATCTATTCTTATATAACCCTCTAAAGAATAAGGCTCTCTCTATAATATAGTTACTATATATATAATTCAAGTTTAAGAGATAGTTACTTAAGCCTAAGGCCTAAACCTTTAGATATACTCTATTAACTTTAGTACCTTTATACCCCTTAATACTTAAATGAAGTTAGATCTTCTAGATAATAATAATAGTTTTACTATAGAAAGAGAGAAGAATATAAGCGAGAAATATAGCTTTAATTTAGATATATTATATATTCCTAAAAACAAGAAAGTCACTAGAGCTGTTACTAAGGCTATAGCTACTATAAGAGCTACTACTGCTACTATAATTACTAAAGCTATAATAAGTAAGACGAAGGCTAAGGTTAATAAAGACTAGGTTACTTTAAATCCTATTACTACTATCCTTATTAATTTATATAGCTATAAAGCTATATCTACTATTTATAATATATTCTATATTAAACTATTAAAATCTAATATCTTCACTAATCTAACTTATACTCTCTCTTTTATTAATTATATCTTTAGTAATATAATTAAGTATATCTAATATTAAATAATAACCTTAATTAAAGAATATTATAGTGTACGCGAGACTAGCTTTTCTACGGGTACTATAGCTTGTACTAAAGCTCTTTTAAAGAATAAGTATCTCCTAGTTTAGTTTTATATTATTTTTAGTTACTTTACCTTAGTTATTTATACTAATATCTTTACTTATACTTACTTTAAAGCCGTTTAAAAGTATATTTGATTCTACTAACTTCTTTGTTCTTACTTTAATCTTCTTATTACTACTTATAATACTAAAGACCCTACTGTTCTTAAGGAGCTTAGCTATTCTATATTATCTAGTAAAGGCTAGACTACTCTTATTATCTAGTACTTAATTAATTCTCTTGATTTTAGTAATAAGGAGAATTTATATAAGTTCTCTAATATAATAAACTAGGCCTATAGTATTAGTATTATAACTAATACTTTCTCCGTAAGCGTTTTTACTATTTTATCCCCTAATACTTACTAGTAATTAAGATTCTCCCTATTCTATCTCTTTTTTATATTAATATTTAAATCTAAACTTATCTTAATTAAGATTAGTATCCGAAAACTATACTAAATTATCCTAATCTTCTAATACTACCTCCCTTTCCTTTGACTTATATATAAAATCGCTAAAGTTAAGGTCCTCCTTTCCCTATAAGTTAGTAATCTAATTAATATTCATATTACTAGTAATAAGCTTAGTAAGACTCTTGAAGTCTTCTTAAACTAAAAGAAAAGGACTAAAGAAAAGAATATTATTAATTTAAAGGACGTTCTAACTACTCTAAAGATTAAGAGTAATAGTAGCAATAGTAATAGTAGTAATAATAGCTTAGATAGTGATTTAGAGAATAGTAATATAGATAGTAATATTAAAATAACTAAGTAAGGACTTCTTTCCCTATTTCCTTTTTATTATATATTCTTCTAATAAATAAAGCTAGATACCTAGCTACTTTATTATATACTAATAAAAGAATACCCTTAAACTTTTACTTTATAATTATATTAAGGTTATATATCTCTACTATTAGCCTTTAGTCTAATCTTAAGCTAAAGTCTATTAAATTTTATAAAATTCAAACTAAGTAAAATATAGTAATATCTCCTCTTATTTAGTAAGGTAATATTAAGTCGTACTATATTATACTCTATTTAATATAAGATAAACAATTCTTTTTCTATCTTAACTTTAGAAACTCTACTTTAGTTATATAATATCTACTATAGCTTCTAATTATACTATAGACGACCCTATAGTATATTACTATCTCTCTCTAGTTTTATTTATATCCGCTAACTCTCTTAGCTATAACTATTTATTCGCGCTATAAAAGACTTACTTATCTATAACTCTTCTAGTTTAGCCTACTTTATTATTCTCTATACTTATAAGCTATTCTTCGTTGTTCTTTTTATTACTAATCTATTTACTAATCCTTCTTCTATAGTAGTATTTACTCCTTATAGTAGCTCCTTTAACTCTAACCTCTCTTAAGCTCCTTCTAGCAAAAAGATATACTCTTATTTTATAATTAAAGAAGATAAGGCTACGAAACTATCTCCTTAAAAGACTTCTACTATTAAGATATCTTTAGATAATAAGGACGAAGCTATTAATATCCTAATAAAATCTAAAGCCCTTTAATCTACTAACTTTCCCTCCTTAAATACTAAGAAGTATTATCTTTTTATACCCCCTTTTAAAGGATTCTTTGCGAAAAAGGTTAAGTTCTCGTTACTACTAGACGTCCTACAAAGGTACTTTAATCTACTTTAGGTAAATACTTAAAGTAATAAGTAATATAAGTTATTTATAGACTCAGATAATTCTTAGGTTTATCTTTTTACATTAGAGTTTAGAAATAAAGTATATATAAGAGTTTCTAAAAGATATCTAAAAAAAAAGCTACTATTAAAAGCTTTGGATTTTAAATTAGGTTTTTGTTTAGTACTAGTCCTTACTTTAGCTAATTGCCCTTACTATCTCTAATATTCTATAACTTACGATATCGTTTTATAATTTAATTAATATAATGCCCCTAATTAATAATATATTAATAGCTAAGATTAGATTTTCTTTGTAATCTTACTTTTCTACTAACTTCTATAGCTTATTCGTACTATATAGATGTACTATATACTTGATCCCTTTAGACTTATACTCTAGGCTTATGTTTTTAAAGGTAAATAGTCTACCTTTAAAGCGCTATAATTTAGCTAATATAGATTCTTCTAGTTTACTAGGACGTAGATCTCTTTGTCCGAGCTTTTGCAACTATTAAGACTAATAAACTATCTTTACCTAAGCTTCCTTATAACCTCTCTTAGCCGCTACTCTCTAAAATCAAGGATCTCATCGAGCTTCTCGTTACCTAGCCTCTACTAGACTATCTAGTACTATTGGCTTCCTCAACGTATTGCTTTTACGATCCTTAGCTATAAGCTATATAAACCCCCCGTTGCTCGGGTCGTCTAGGAGGTACGTAAGGATATATATAAAGGTATAGCATAAGTTTTATATAAAGAGCAAGGACGATAAGACTTTACTATTTATTTCCAGCTATACTTAAATTCTAAAATCAAGACTTATACCTAAGATTAAGCTAAAGTCCATTGTGATTATCTATTAAGTAACTGCTCGCCTTATAGCGCCCTACTAAAAAAGGTAAACAAAAGCGTACCTTTTATATATAAGTATCCTACTTATCTATAGCCTACTATATTTTTATCTACTATAGCTATCTATACTCCCTCTTCCTCTCACTCTCTAATAATAGCTATAAGGCTTACAGACAAAAACAAGAGAAGGCTTTACAAAGTAAGTACTCCCTATTAACTAGCCTCTTACTCACGACTCTAGATAATCTTATCCTTCTACTAATAGCTTTACTAGTTAAATTGTCATTAGTAAGAGCTCCTTATTAACTACTTTAATATATATATATTCCGCTTAAGACATAATACTGGCTTCGTCCTATCTGCAAAGCCCCCCGAACTACTATAAGTAATCCTAACTCTTCTTCCTTAAGAATTAGATATTACAACAGCCTTGCACAAGTTGTCTACTATACTAAGCATAACCCCCTTTACCTTACCTGTTCGCTACAAGTAATACGCCTCCCTACCTACTGAATCTAATATTCTCCTCCCTATTAAACTCGCCCTCTCTCCTAATATTAGCCCTAGTCTCCTCTAACTCTCTCGCGATATATTCTTTTAGTATATACTAGTACTCGAGTTCTATATTAAGAAAGATAATAAAGTAATGTCTAGTGACTTCACTTAAGGAGAAGTAACCGAAATTACTAACTTCTTCTTTTCGGAAATTATAGGGCCTAAGGCTTACCTTTAACTAGCTACATTAATTAATTATTATAACTGCCACAAGGATAATAAGCTAAATATCAAAATCGTTACCCGCGTGACCTCCCTTACTAATAATCAAAGTACTTATATACCTATCCGCTAGTTCTACTATATACTTACGTGTACACAGCAGTATCAAATCAGTACGCAAACCTCATATACTAGCTTTCTTGCTATAGTCAATAATATAAAACTCTATAAGGAATAAGAACGATTATAGGACCTTACTAAATCCAAGGATAATATCCTTATTATATTTCTAAAATCCAAAGGCTACTCTATCTCACCTAGTATTAATTATTAAAGTCTAGTCAACTAATACTTAATAAAGACCTTAGAACTCCCTACCCTAAATACCCTAACAAATATTTATTAAGTAGTATAAGAGATATCTGAACTATCTAAGAGGTTTAGTAAGAGTATTATTCTCTTACTCCCTCTTAGTATAGGGAATCAGTAGGTTAAAAGCTCTTATATTTCTTACTCTCTTCCTAATATAGTATAGTTTAAATCAATAGGGAAATCAATATATGTCCTATGTATATAATAAGCTTAGCGAGATTATTAGTGTCTTTCGTTCTATCTATAAGGCCGCCTATTATCAGCTATATTTACCTATAACCTAAGGTCTCCCTCTACAATCTACTAGCGGACGCGCGCTATCTCTATAAGCTTTTATTCAAGGTATTAATACATTAGAGAATACAATACTTGCCAAGCGCTATTGTCTTTTAAAAGAAAGTAAAAATAGTTTATTGAAAACAGTTTATTATAAATAATGAGCATAAAGTATATATAGATAAGTATAGGTCTAAATTACATATTACTAAGCCAATAATTTCTCTTACATATTCTATTCTACTTTAAGACTACTTACTAATCTTATATCCTAAAAATAAAAAACAAAAATAGAAAAGCCTCTACAGCCTTACTTCTAACTTCTAACTAACCTTAAGTTAAAGTTATTAACTAATAATTACGTAACCTTAGATTTTCTGTATTACGTAATCATCCAAGATCCTCTTAATTTCATCCCTTTGCAAATCCAGTATATATAAGTAGGATAAAGTCAATATTACTTATAGCTTTATACCTAGACTAATCTATACTATTCTCCCTCCTTAATTCTTGATCGCGAACTAGAGCCTTTTATAAAAGGTTTTTTACGTTGCTATTATATATCTAGTGAAGGTATCTAAGTAGAGGATAATATAGTAATATATCCAGAACTCTATAGAGTAGTATAAGTTCTAATATCTTAAAAGCTCAGGGTACTCTCTTAAAATCGTTTAGGCTTTTCGATTTATTATTCGAAATACTAATTTATCAAAATACTTTCGATTAGTTATACTCTTGCCCTATAAGAATTCCTATATTAACGGAAGGGTTTTAAGCTTTGTTTTTCTGCTAGTAGTAATATAGAGTAAGTTAATAAGCGCGTCTCTAAGTTTAAGGAAACAGAATTTAATCTTGTTATCTATGAGTATATCTTAATATACGGCTTTGATTTCCCCCTAGATTTTATTAAGATAATCGAGATGATATTAATAGAAGTAAATATATATTATTAACTGAACAAGGTCTTCTCTACTTTACTTTAATCCATGAAATTTCTGTAGCAGATTATTATATATATCTAAGGTACTGGCCGCGTCTCGAATCAGCTGCTATGATTTAGAGTACTAGTTCTTTAGGTCTCTTCTAAATACTTAAATCTTATCTGTAACTTCGCCTATAAACTGTAAATACTCGAAATTGATAAGATATATCTACTAGGTATAACTATAAGCCTATATCATTATACTCTAGCCTAAGCTACATCTTACTCTATCTAAGGTTTTATACTTATTCTTCTATAATCCAGAGTAAAGGTTAACTCGTCTATTTATAATATACAGGAGTAAGAGAATAAATATCCATATAAGTTTAGTCCTCTTAAGTATTACCCCCGCTAGTAGACTAGTAATCTATATAACCTCAATGGTATTAGTATACTTCTAATACGTTCCTTTAATAAACTTTAAATATATTTTAGTTAAAATCGCTTAAGTCGTTATAAGATATTCAGCTAAGACATAAGAAGATATAGTACTCTCCTTCTTTAAGGCATATTTCTTAATAGCTAAGTAGAGGTCCTATTTTATCTGCCACTTGATCTATATTCCGAAATTTATATCTTCCTCTGTCTTAAGAGCCTTAATATACTGCGCTTTACTATTATTCTAAGATTTTACTTGCCTATTCTACTTCTTCTAATAACTATTCTTTTCTCTCTTAGTATTAATAACCTATACCCTATAATCTAAAGAAAGATCAAGGATTTCTAGATTATTAAAAGGAGTACAAGTAAAAGTAATAAGTATATCCTTAGATAATATATACTACTAAGTATAAACGCTGCTATACTTTGCTAAAATCGAGGTTAGTAGATACTCTATAGTTATAAAAGCCAAGTCTTGTAATAAACCTAGATAATAGATATAAATAGTTCCTTAGCTATATCAATAAAACTTAGTCTTAAGCCTCTCTACTTACTTTTCTAGATAGTATGTTTTAAGGAGAAAGACCTTTCTAGTATATACTAAGCCTTAACTATAGTATTCTTTTAGACCAAATATCTCTATAGGATATATTTCTTGTCTAATATTTACTATAGCTCCTTCGACTTACTCCTAGTCAAAGGTAGTCTTTATCTTTTACTAGAACTTTCTTATTATAGTACTAAGTAAGTCTTTCTTCTATAAGGTCTTAAAGCCCTTAGCTTAAACGAATAAAAATACCTCTTAGAAGTCCTAGTTCCTATCCTCTATATAAAGTTCTAGAAATATATCTTAAATATCTTTAAAGTATTTACTTGGAATTAAGTAGTCTAGAGCTACCTTTTAGTTCTATTCTTTATCTTAAACCCCCTCTGCTACTCACGCTCTTATATTCTATTCTACAAGCCTTTAGCTACTAGATATATACTAGGTATAGTTATTTAGGATATAGTACTAATAAGTATAAAGTAATAGATCTTTAAGTCTTTTAATATACTTATTGCTAAGGGATTAGAATCTTATACTATTATAGAGTTAAGGGAGACAAATATAAATTACTAATTAGTTCTATTTATTTATAGTCCTAATAAACAAATAAGGGATATCTTTTATTATTACTAATTAGTATTAGATTTGATCTCTTTTATAGAAAGTAATCACTTGTTTAATATAGATATTAGTTTTAATATTTATTAAGGTTATCTTTATAATAGTATATCTTTAATTTTCTATTAATATACTTAATAAGTAGAGAAATACTAGGAAGCTATCTACGTTAAACCGGATTATTAGGCAAATATATCTATCTATATATATATATAGGCAAATGTTTATAGGGGTATTATTAGAAGACTTAAATCTATTAAACTATATTATTATCTCACGAGCTTTAGTATAATACTTCCTTATATAACTACAATTCGATGGGAAAGTATTAGGTTAATAGAGACTAAGTTATTTATTGCCTTATAAAGAATTCTCTTTGTCTTTATATATTACCTCGAGACTATAATGATTATACCTCTTCTTTACTATGTATTTATGTATTACGGTTTTATAATCCTTATTACAATAGCCCTCTACCCCTTATATTAAAGATCTTTAAACCTCTCGAATTATAGAAATAAACTTGTATACTTTATATTTAAGTATCTCTTGAGTTAAGGCTATAAAAAATTTAGTTAAGATATATTCTACTTAACCTTAGGTTAAAGTTTATTATTTATACTTTATATACTAGAATTCCCTCTTACTTTATCTTATCTCTTATCTTCGATTAAGGGTTATACTCTTAAGAGGATATACTTCTAGCGTCTTAAAGCTAGTTAAGGCTCTTCTATTAATTCCTCTGCTCTATCTTCCTTATTGCTCTTAACTTTATTATCACCTAGTAGATTAAAACTATCCTCTGAAATACTATTATTATTTGTATTAGTTAGATAGTAATTAAATTTAGTATCACTTATATTAAGATTCACTTTAGCTGTCTTAAAGTCTTCTGTATAATAGTCTCTTATATTAGTATACTCCTCTTTTAAATCCGTGACTTTTAGGCTAGCTATCTAACTATCTTCAAGTATATTACCTAAATATAAAAGAGACTAATATCTTTTACCCTCTATAAATAAGGCAAATAGTACAGATCTTTCACGTGAGAATAAATTAGAAAATGGAATCTAGTATACCATTAGGTCCTTAGCAGAGCTGATTAAAGAAAGCAGAAAATATTAATATCACTTGATTTCTAAGGACTAAAGGAGGGGGGCATAGTATGATCTCGAGTTCAAGATTGAGCTGTATAAAGACTAGACAGACGTACTACTTACTACTGAAAATAGAGAGCCAAGTAAAGGCGTATAATGCACTCCTAGTTACATAGATAAGCTCCTTGAAGTAAGTACAAAAGGGTTAGAGCTAATTAAAGGCCAATAGTATAAGGGAGAAGATTTATCTTAGCCTATAAATAATATTACTTGATATTCAAGTCTTTTGTTTAGGCTAGAAGGTAGTATAGTAAAAGAGTACTTAGAGGAAGATATATTAAGGAAAGGTAAGAGGCGTTTCTTTATAAGCTATACCTTAGTAGATTAGTTATAAAGATAATATTAAGTTTGACTTCTCTATTAAAGAGAAAATCTAAAGTTAAAAGAAGTTATATTTATACTAGCTAAGTTATATTAAAGACAAGTATAAGTTAGTTGTTTTTGTATTCCCTTTAGCGTTTGCCAGAGTAATTGTTTTAATAATATAGCTAGTATTTACTACTATATTAGTTTTAGTATAATATTAGGCCAAAGTTAATCTTATTTAAGAATTATTGTACTTCTATTATACTCCCTTGTTTTATACCTACTATTATATTAATATCTCCTCTAAGAATATAGGCCGGCCATCTACTATCAAAACTATCCGACGCCTGCTTATTATCCCTAGTCATCGATTCTGTCCTTGCTTTAGCACAAGTAACCTGATCTCTGTAGATAATAGCAACATTAATACCTCCTTATAAGATATTACTACTACTACCTATTTGCGAGGTACTATCTCAACTGTGCCTTATATATACTATACTAATAAGAAGAAGATATAATAGTTCAAAGATTATATTACTCTCACTAGGTATATAAAAGGAAAATATACTAACTATTACTAGGCTATAGATACTTAGAACTACGAGTTTCTATAATCTTTACTTATAAACCCCTCTACAAAATAATCAAATCAAATACACTACTATATAATATCTAAAGTTCTTATACTAGATCAAACAGCCGACTGCCCAAACCTATTTTAATACCTACTACTTAACTGTAAACCTTCTCCCAAGGACTTACGATTAAGTATACTTTATAATAGCTTACCTAGAGAATAAGTCTACATTAAAAAGTAGGTTATAAATAGCTATGTTTAAGATATACAAGCAGACGATTAAGATAAGGCAAAAGTAGTAGTAGTTAAGGATAGTTCTAAAGCTCTGAACAGCTACTATATTTTATTAGAATACTAGGATAAGTACCTAATTAGATAGGTTATTAAGGTCCTTAGATAAGAGAAAGAGCTCTAAGTAGATTAAAATATTTTAGTATACAAACGACGGCAGTAGGATCGAAGAATAGTAGCTCTTTATATAGCAGCTAAGCGTTAACGGCTATAAGTACAAGAGCTTACAACTAATTACAATTAGCTTAAACAGAAAGAAAAATAACTATAGTAGCAGATTAAGAATTTAAGAAAAGACCTTAGATAGTCTAAGGTTAAACCTAGTAAAGATTGTATTAAGGAAGTATTTTGTGATATCCTGTCTACTTATAAGTAAGGGGATTTAGATTTAATAGGTAATTTTATTTCTATAAAGACTAAGGAGTCTAATGTATTATCTACTATACTAAATAACCTATAGGAATAGATTATAAGATATTAGGATTTATATTATATAATATAAGAAAAGATTTTTATAGAAGGTGACTTTAGGCTAAGCTTAGGTAAAAGTAGTTCAAATCTTTGTATAAGATTAATACTTTAGACTAAACTTAAGTAAAAGTAGTTCGAATCTTTATATAAGATTAATACTTTAAGCTAAGCTTAAATAAAAGTAGTTCGAATCTTTATATAAAATTAATACTTTTACTTAAGCTTAAGTAAAGGGGGTTTAAATCTTTATATAAAATTAATACTTTAGCTTAAGCTTAAGTAAAAGTATTTCTTAGATAGAAGTATTTCTTAGATAAAAGTATTCTTAGATAGAAGTATTCTTCGAGAGAAGTATTCCTTAGATAGAAGTATTTCTTAGGTAAAAGTATTATTAAGTAGAAGTATTCTTAGGTAAAAGTATTCTTAAGTAGAAGTATTCTTAAGTAAAAGTATTCTTAGGTAAAAGTATTTTTAGGTAGAAGTATAAAGTATTCTTAGGTAGAAGTATTTCTTAATTAAAAGTATCTTTTAAATTTAAAAATTAAATAAATTATAAGTTTAGACTTTAGTTTAAAATATATATTATATAAAGTAAATATATAAGTAATATAATAATTTATATATTATTAAGCTTTAAAATATTAACTTCTACTAAAATTAACTTTATAATTAAATAAATATATAAAGACTTAAATTTAAAAATTACTTAAAATATATAAAAAGATATTAAATATATAAAGAATAGCTAAGAAGATTAAGTAATAATAATTAATTAATTAGTAATAGTCTTAATAGTAGTAAATAAAGAGTCTTAAAAGCTTAAGTAATTATATTATTATTTAAATTATTAGAATAAGTTAATATTATAGCTTTAAGAGCTTAAATATTATATATTAAAAGTATATAACTTAAGTAAGCTTTTAAGAGCTTTTAAAGATTATATATTATATATACTTATATAAGCTTCTTTTTTATACTTTTAATTAATAATATATACTTAATTTAAATTTTAATTTTATTTATATTATTATACTTACTTAATTAAGTTATTATTAAATTAATATAAATATATTTTTATTATAATATAATATAACTTTAATAAACTTTAATAATTATTTATAATATATCTTTATTTAATATAAAGATAAATTATTATATTTTTACTTAAAATATAAAAAAGTTAATATTAACTAAAAACCTATAAAATAGTAATTAATAATAAGTTAATAAAAACTAAAGTTATAACTCTTTATATAAGGCGGCCACTAATTTAAGTTAAATTAGCGCTAGAAGTAGCTTAGCAGGGTATACTATCCTAGTTAAATTAGTTATTAGATTAGTAGTATAAGAAAAACGGGTAGAACTTTACTAGGACAACCTTTCTTACTCTATAATATACTTATAGTAATTAACTTACTATAAGACTTAGCGCCTAATATCTAAAATTTATAATATAAGTAAGTTAGAGAGGTTTAAAGTTATATAGTTACTTATTACTAACTTACGCTTGTTTATTTAGTAACTCTTTAGTAAGTAGAGTAAGCTAATAGTAATAGCTAGACTAATAATAATTAAAACGATAATATATTTAAATATATTATTAAATATAAGGTTTTAATTTATACTTTATATTATATAGTAGTTTAAGAGTTAAGGACTTATCTTTATAATATATACAAGCTAGATAAAAAGTAATATATACTATTACTTAAGAAGTATAAGTTACTTTAATTATAATACTTAAAAAATATAGAAATTCTTAAGCTAAGTAGTCCTTTATTTATATTACTTAGCTAGCTACTAAATATACTATTATATAATAATAAAGATTATAACTATATTATAATATTAAAGGATATAATATAAAAGTATTATAAAGACTATAGCTAATAGTTCTTAAAAGATAATTTAATATATTAAATAAGAGTTATAGTTTAAATATTCTTTAGTTATATATACTAATAATATTTTATTATAACTACTTAAAAATCCCTAGAGACTTCTTTAGATATTTCTTTAAAAGTAAAAGTAATAAAAGAAGATATAAATATAAATACTATTATTTAAGATAAACTAGTCTAAGAATTTAATAAAATAAATAAGTAGGACTATAAAAGGCTTGAAATTATAGATTATAAAATAAAAAAGAGTAATAATATAAGTTAGTAGAACTTTATATAATAGTAATTATACTTTAGTAGCTATAACTTTAAGTATATTACTTATATTAATTAGTTACTTAATTATAAAGATAAAAAGCTATAGTAAGCTTTAAAGATTATTAATTTAATAATTAAGAAAGCTATTAATAAATTAAGTAGTTTATATAATAATACTTTATATTAGTTATGGATAGTAAACTTAATTAAAAAGATAAAGAACTAATTTATAATATAATTATAAAATAAAAAAAGCTTAGACTAGTATATTATATATATCTAGTAATTTATATATTCTAGAACTAAACTAAGTCTTAGGGTTAGGCAGGTTTAAGGAAATTTTTAATTTTTAATTTTTTTAATAATACTATATATTATAATAGAGTTTAATCTAAATTAAAAATCGCTTATTTTTAGTGCCTTATAGTTAAATTATTTAATTATAGTATTTAAATAAACTAAAGTTTAGTATTCTTTTTTTCTTTTATCTTACTTATAATAAGCGTATAAACTAGGTGAGAACTTCTACCTAAGAGATTCTTTACTTATTTATACTTAGTTCCCTATTTCTATTTAATTCTTAGTATTTATCTTTTATCCTTTAGTCTAAGCTTAGATAGAAGAGAAAAATTACTCTTAGCTAAGAAGAATACTATATAATTTTTAATAGCCTATTAGATTTAATATAGTTTATTATTAATTTCTAAAAAGTCGAAATAAGGTATTACTTTCTATAGTTACTACTAAACGTCTTAGAAAAGGAAATCTATATATACTATATCTCTTATCTACTATCTAAATCTATAATATAAAAGAGTATAATAATATAATATATAGACTCTTTATCCTTCTTTAACTTACTTCTTTTCTTCTTTAGTACTCCTATATCCTATAACTTAATCTCTTTAGCTACCTCTTCTCTTATATTATTAAACTCTATTTAAATATCTTTATCTTTACTTTTTATTAGCTAATATATAATAAAATAATTTTAGCCCTTCTATAGTATAAATCCCTTAATATTATAATTAACTACCTGCTCTCCTTTAACTAAATACTAGTACTAAACTATAATAGGTATAATTATTATAATCTAACTCTTACTATCTATATTACTACTATACTCTACTATTAGTATTAGAGGTAATCAATTAATAACTACTAATTGAAAATAAGCTTATTTTAAGTAGTATAATCTATTAGAGTATATATTAATAGAGTAAGAGTCCTTTAGAGCAAAGAAGTAGTTAATACTATTATTTTCTATTCTACTATTATTATAGATTATTTCTCTTAAGTTAAACCCTATATATTATATTAGATATATAATATTAAGGACTTAATAAATACTATTATAGTAGGCTACTACTATTATACCTATAAAAGACAACTAAAGTATTCCTATAAATAAAGTATCTATAATATTACTTGTATCCTAAAGTACCCTATATCTAAAGTTCTTTAGATTAGATAGCTTGAGCTAGTCAGTAAGTAGGTCTTAGTATTGTATTCGTTAGTCAGTCGTTATTAATCTAACTAGGCATAGTATAATATCTTGCAAAAGCCATAGAAGTAGACCTAGCTATCTTATCTTATCTTAACCTATTTAATCGACCTCTATCTAAAAGAAGTCTCTATATATAATAATAGCCTATACTAAGTCTACTAAATAGTGATTACTTACCTACTATAGGCTAACTAAATATCTTTATATATTATCCTCTAGACCTTAAACAATAGTACTATTAATACTATCCTAGCTAGTCTATATTATATAGAATCCGCTATATGCGCGAATTTTCGGCTTAGTACTAATAGTATATTATAGTTCTTTACGATCTTTATAATAGCCTCTAGCTATAGTCTATTATCTAAGTTAAGTAAGTTATTCTTAAGTAAGGGAGGTAGTTTATAAGAAAGAAAGGAGCTGGTTTATATTCTTAAGGTTGAGTTTAGTAAAGTTCGATCTCTGTACCCTTTGTAGTATTAGTATATTATTGAAATTATATACTAAAACTTACTCTATAAGATAGGTATTAATTTATTTAATAGAGCCTATTTCGATTTCTATTAATTGTATCTTGTTTTTCTAAATAGTAGTAGAGGGATTATAGGGGTTATAGGGGTTATAGGGAAGGGTTATAATTATTTACTTAATACTATAAAGATTTCGTGCTTGGACTTAAGCTTAATCTTAGGTAGAACTCCCTTTCTAAGCCTTAGTCTTAGGGCCTATTATATTTTATTACTTACAGCTGCGCTAGCGTTTAGTTGTTGTTTTAGTGGTTATATTCTTTAGAGGCATCATAGTCATATTCTTCAGAGGCGTCATCAGCGTTAAAGACTCTAGCTCTTCCTACTAGCTAAAATGCCTTCTAGTCTTACGTATATTAATCGCCATCTACTGTGCTTACTACTATAGCTTACTTGTACTATATAAAGACTATCCTTCTACTCTTAACTCCTTATACCTAATTTACTATAGGGAAGAGTACAGTCCCTTAGAGCCTATTATATTCCTAGATATTCGTTTCTATTATAACCTGTATATAAAAGTGCGCTCTACTACTTGCTCCTATTTAGTAGACTGCTAGAAATAGCTAGTTTATTACCTTTATTATACCTCCCTAAGCTATATAATATATTATAATGCTCTTAAATACTCTATTGTCCGTAGCCTCTTATACTAGCTTATACTCGTACCTTACTACTAATAATAGTAGAAGACAATCTAGGATAATTTATTACTTCCTCTGTCCTCTAATATAATCTTCTCCTCTTAAGTATAGCTCTATTCTTATTATCTTTCTAATTCTAAATATATAGTAGATATCTGCTTTAAATCTTATATTTAGTCGAATAGTATCTACTCCTAAATAACACCTGATCTCGCTCCTACCTAAGTATTCCTAGATCCTATTATAGTAGAGGTAGGTAGAGACACAAGTATAGTAGAATTAAGGTATACTAGAATAGAATAGTTCTACTAGATCTATAATCCCTAAGGGGCTTCCTACTATAAGTTTTCTCTATTTTAATAGATTATACTTTACTAAAGCTCTAATAATTAGATCTTAATTCTAATCCTATTACTTATTATTAAGATTAGTCTAATCCTTTTATAGGATATATCTCGCTAGATATATAGAGATACTAAGGTTCTATAATATCTAAAGTAGAACCTAATTATATACTTTCTTACCTACGTTTAATATAATAATATACTAAAATACTATATTAAATAGATAATAATTATTCTCTTAATTTGTTCCTATATATAGTCTTTCTTACTTCTTCTTATTACTTAGTTAATAAGTACTTTTAATACTATTATCTCCTAGTATCTATTTCTATAATACAGATATTATATACTCCGCTGAAATTATAATAATTTATTCGGTTAGATCTCTACTATAGTAATACTTACTAGTAATATCTCCTATTACTATAATACTTATTCTTAATATACCTATAAGTATAATAAAGTCTTTAAGCTATCCTTCTTATATAAAATCGAGTTAAGATACCTTTCCTTACTAACTTACTTCTATTAGATAGACTTAATTTAAATATAAATAATATACTAATTAAGATATATATAATACTAAAGTAAGATCCTAAGTTCTTCTTTTAATTAAAAGTACTACGTTTTTATATTACTAGTAGAATTTATTATATTTAAATATAAGAGCGTTTATTTATCTTTTTGATTTTATAGCTAGTGACTTTAGTCTAAGATTAGGTTTAAGCTACTATATATTTTAGCCTATAAGTATATACTAATCCCTAAATATATATATAATAATTATTAAGAACTACTGTTTACTAATTCTTAACTTCTACTTAATCTTAAGCTAAAGTAAGTCTATCTAGATAAACTTATAAATTCTATTAGTATTTATATTATTCGGTATTTATATTAGATAGAAAATATTACTATAATAGTATTCTATAGGTAGTAAGGATTTCTGTATACTAGTAAAACTTTCTATTTACCTTAAAATATCCCTATAGAATTTCTCTTTTACTTAACTCTAACCCTATAACTATTAATGAATCTTAGTAATAATTAAGATATTAAACTTTCTTTATCTTAAGAAAGTTATTCCTAAGATAAAATTAGCTTATTTTACTATTATTTCTTAATTACTAATATTTTATAGATAGTTAATACTATATAAGAGGTTTATTGTATTAATAGTACTAGTATAATTATTATAAAGTATACTATTAAGAGTAAGTCCTCTATTATTTTCCTAATTCTCTTACTAACTCTTTTAGCTATCTTCCTAGATATAGTTATAATCTTATAATCTAAGCTTAATACCCTTATCTAACTCCTACTAGCCCCGACTACTATAACTCTCTATAGTACTAGTATTATATCTATATACTCTTCTAGTAAGCTTAGTAAGTCAACTAAACTATCTATAGTAATCTTAACTTTATCTAGTAAAATAGTTACTATCTAATCAATCTCCTCTAACGAATAAGAAGTTAAGAGTATTAAGCAGGAGATATATAGAGAGTAAGTTAAAGTAAAGGACTTAAAGATTAAGAAAGAGATTAAGGAATTTAGTAATAGTAAAGGAAGAGAGGATAATATTAATAAAGAGGCTACTAGTTCTCCTAAGAAGTACTCTTATAAGAGTAATAATAATTTTAACTTTAAGTAACTTACTACTTTATAGGCTAAGAAACCTCCTATTAATCTTTTTGCCTATAACTTATTATCTTAGGTTTCTACTACTCTTCTTACCCTAATATTACTCTATTAAAGAGCCTAAAGATTAGTAAGCCCTCTACTACAAAGATTAGTAAGCTATCTGCTACAAAGACTAGCAAGCCCTCTACTATAAAGAAGTAGAAGCTTACTATAGTAGAAAAGGATAATTCTTTTACTTATACTAATAAGATCTTTAAGTCTTTAATCTTTGATTAATATATTACCTCCTTTACTAGTAAGAAGACCTCTAGTAAATCCAATACTATAAAGTCTAGTATATCTAAGGTTAGTAAGAACAAGGAAGATAAGGGTAGAGCTATAAAGGATAGAGCTATAAAGGGTAGAGCTATAAAGGATAGAGCTACGAAGGGTGGAGCTATAAAGGATAGAGCTGCGAAGGGTAGAGCTATAAAGGGTAGAGCTATAAAGGGCGGAGCTATTAAAGCTAAAGCTATTAAGGCTAGAGCTATTAAGGCTAAGGCTATTAGAGGGTTAGGGCTAGGGCTAGGGCTAG